>OX419584.1:14775100-14824569 GCA_948473455.1 Teleiodes luculella
ATCGCTTACTCACACCCACTAAAGCTCGTGACGTCACACACATTTATGTGCATAATGTGTATCGTATACTCACCGCGCGTTTGGCTTCAATACATGTTTTAACCAAACACATTATGCCCAATGTTTTAGATTTAATATTTGTGTAATATTTTAATATTTGATGAACCGCTAGGAATTTATCTACCACTTGTAATTTAAAAGAAAAACTACCAATTAGTTTATTGGTTAAGGTAATGGCAATATTGAAAATAAATCCCACGTTTATTTTGTGACATACACCAAATGCTATGCTTCTGGGTTACACGCTATCAATATGTACTTTTAATAATTTATTGTTATTTTTAGGAACCTATAAGATTATTCTATAATTTTAGCAGTTACTTTAGAAGGAACTTATAACTTTTTTATGAGCAAAGGACCTACTTCGTAGCCAATGTTACAAAATATAATAATATGAATATTATACAGGTTGCAGTCCCAGGCGATCCCTGGTTGAGAAAGTATTGCCATAAACTCCTTAAAATCGCAGTTATCGATTACCCAGGGGATTTCCGGGGAACTTAATTGCCACGTGTAATACCCAGAAGAAGTATTAGGCTAGTTAAAAATTCTAAGCTGAAACATGACTATTATAATATAATTGCTACTTTAGCCATAAGGCCGCCTATTGGCTCATTGTTTCACACTTATGAAAATTGTAACTGTCCTATTTATTACTGGTGGCAATAAATAATATTTGTATTGTATTAACTATTGCACGCCACCCAAAAACATTTCTAACAAAAATCCAACGATAAAACCTTTCAGGGCCTCGATTATACAAGCAGCCGACGACGAAATCGAATCGCGGCATAATGCTGAACGCGGTGGAATACTGCGTGTTTCCCGGCGCTGTCAATGCGGAGGCGAAGCGGCGCGTGCTAGAGGAGATCGCGCGCTCCGAGGCGAAACACTTCCTCGTGCTGTTCAGGGACGCCGGCTGCCAGTTCCGCGCGCTCTACTCCTACTGCCCCGACACGGAGCAGGTCACCAAGCTGTACGGCACCGGGCCCAAACACGTCAATGACAGGATGTTCGATAAGTTCTTCAAGTGAGTATTCATGTGAAGACTGATTTTTTTTTTAATTGACCTATGCTTGTGTCGAAAAGGTACGACCAATCAAGCTTCACCGGACTTGCGGGGGAGCGGAAGACTCTACCCCAAAAAAATAGTCATATACCAACGCGTCTAGGGGCGGCTCAAGGGAGCCTCGGACCACGGCCTAGCGCGTTGATATTGAAAAACATCGTGAAGGAGACGACGCCTGAGGGGCTCCGTCTCTGATTATCAATTTTGATTTTGGTTCTGGCTGCACCCCCGCCGGCGGGTGCGGGCGTTGTTACCTGAAGGGTATTCGCTACCAGAAGGGCATTCTGTTAGGCGTAATCTAAATTAAATTCTTTGGCTGCTTTAACTGCATCTGTGATTTCGTCGTCACGTTCGGAAAGGATATGTTTGGGACGGGGCGGCGGAACCGCGTAGTGGGGTGATATGTGAAGACTGACCAAAGAAATAAAAAACACCGCCATATTGCGGAATTTCAATAGAACTAATTTTATAATGAAATTTGTTGCCTTAAAACATAAAAATATACACGTGGCGCGCTCAAAGCAGGTTTTTCATTTCTTTGGTCAGGCTTTTACATTGTAGGCAAGTATGGCGTTTATTTGCCTACGGTCAGCAGTTCAGTCCACAATCACAGCCTGTAATAGTCAGTCAGGTGTTGTCAATTAACTATGACAAATATAGTGTACTATGCTACATAAATACAGAGAAATAGGATAAATACTAATGAATAAGCGGGGCCAGGCCACTACTATATCTTCATAACCTTGAAAATCAGTAATAAGCTCAGTCCCGTTTGTTTGTTAGTTTGCTTTATAAAGTCTAGTGACTAGATAATCGAATTTTTGCTATCACTTTTTCCCTAGAAATCACTTAATAAGTCTAGATGAAAAAAAGAAGGTTAGGTAAACAACAAACTTAGTGATTTAATTATTTGCAAGGAGGCAACACTGATCAAAAATTTGGTTAATTACCGGTAGTCTACGGAATTATTACATCTATAGTAACAACCTCCACCTCAGGCCTCGTAGCCTAGTTGGTAGTATGTCTGCATATGTAAGGTGGTTGTATGTAAGGTCGCGGGGAGTGCGAACCTTGGTACCGAAGTTCCAAATTTCGAATAATATGTTTCCGAAAGTTCTGCTGCTGAAATATCAGCTGTCTGACACCCATAATACAGGCTCTGCCTAGTTTGGGGTTAGATGGCCGTGTGTGAGATGTCCCACATATTATTATTATTATTACAGATACAACTCTGGCAGCAAGTGTTTCTCGCAAGTGCACACGAAGCACTTGACGGTGACCATCGACGCGTTCACGATACACAACGCGCTGTGGCAGGGCAAGAAGACGCAGCTGCCCAGCAAGAAGGACATGGCGCTCGTCATATGAACGCGCGGACACGGGCCTCACGATACTAGTCGCCGCCGCCCGACCGGCACGAGTCATACTCTTTAGTTATGTGGGCACTTGGGGCCGCTGCGAGTAGGCTAATGACGTTATTATACAGTGCCACCAACTTATCTGTGAAGTGGTCAAAAGTGGTACTAACTCCGCTATAGGGACGTCAAGTATGAATATTGTACCTAAAAGCGATTGGACAATTTCACATCGCTACTAGCGCCGCCCTTCAGTTCACAGATAAGTTGGTTGATCTGTACATTCAAACCTAAGTACGCGCCACCAAAGAAGTCCAGCGGAAAATCGTGAGAACTAAAATGACAACTCTCATATATTGAAGGTAATTAGTGTTAATTTTCGGTGCGTTGTGCGATTGCAACGCCGCGTCTGTGGGGCTTCTCTGGTGGCGCGGACTTTATACACTGTTTCACATGTCCATAGACTATTTTGTTTTTCTTTTTTCTAGGCTTGGAATCGTGGTAGTTCTAGTCTGAAGTCTAAGCTCCACGAAGTTTCAAGTCTTTTGTAAGTGATTATGAGGAATTTAGTCACTAAAATGCGTCTTGGATTTTTTTATATTCGGATAAATAAAACGTATTTGTTTTAAAATTGTAGATAAAATATACAATAACATTTTATTCCTTTACATACTTGAAATCTGTTTTACGTCAAATAAAGCCATTGACTTAGCCAGCCGAGCCCCTCACATCGGTTAAACGCTACGGTAGGGCATTAGTGCCAGTGTCCATTGTATTTTAACATCGGTTAGTGCATTTCCGAAGACATTGTGTTATATTTTAGTTGTTTTGTGTTTGAGGTGTGATGAATGACAGAACTGAGCGGACGCGGTCGATTAACCTAAAACAGTTTATAAACTTGCAAGTAAAACCAGAAAAATAAAAAAACAGAATTTTAATAGAATATATCTATGGAAATTGTTGTCCTATATAAAAATATACATGTGGCGCCCACAGAGCAGGGATTTTTATTTTTCTGGTCAGGTTTCAATTTTTGTGTCAATGCTGGCAACACTGAATTTATTGACCGCTTAGTGTAGGTTACATTATATAGAGTACATGTTCAATGCAAGTTATATTTCTGTTACTTTTATAATTGATGTTTGTACCTACTATTAAATTATTATAACGCTTTATGAATGTAAATGTATCTATGTAGTCGATAAAAGCGATGTGACTAATCAAGCCAAACGCCTAGTAGCCAAATTAAAAAAAAACTTGTCAAGTCGCGCTACCATATTTCAGTGTTGCCAATATTAGCGCGGGAATGCGACGGATTGATAAAATCTATGAAAAATATTGCGAATCTAATATAATCAAATCATACTCCATTATTGACATCGGTTTCTATATAATATCTTAGCCCAAACAGATAAACGAAAACCTCGCTATTTTAAATGGAACTAATTTTATAATTTTAATTGTTGGCAGAAACATTTTAAAAAAGGCATTTAAGAAAACCTCGCTATTTTAAATGGAACTAATTTTATTATTTCAATTGTTGGCAGAAACATTTTAAAAAAGGCATTTAATGGACAAAATGACAAATAAATAGCTGGTGCATAAATGCGATATCAATGCTATATCATATTAATCCAAGCTTTTGTCAACCCGGTCGCATCCTACCTTGTGTTACTGTGAGATGTTAGCCCGCGTCGACCCGCGATCGGTGCCTGTGTCATATTGTACAGTTAGGACGATCGATACAAGAGTAAGCTCGAATCAAATTAGGACTTTTCTACACTTTGCTTCAATTGGTTTCCATTTGTGAAAGTTTATCATGTTGAATTTATGTCCGCTATGTTTGTGTTATTTAAACTATGTGTCAAGACTTATTGTACCTCCGGTCATTTATATGGTGCACTGTTAGATGATTTTACAAAAAGAATAATTACATTTTTAACAATTAAAAAGCAACATTTAATTTTATAATTTGAAGATTACATTTACGAAATACAAACGATGATAATGTCGATTTTGATTACAAGTTATTATTTATTATTATTTAATCGCTCGTTTTAAATATCGATGTAAAATCTTCTAGCAAGACACTGGTGAGTTTGTACTAGGCGCCCGTCGGCCGGAGGTAGGACTGTCTCTTTAGCTCAGTTCGCTTTGTATGAGTACATTAGTCGCGTTGATTGCTGTCAGCTTCGGAACTAGTTCATAAAACTACCAGTTATAAATAACAGTTATAAAATCGCAACACCAGTAGTAATCTACCAATCACGAAACGGTATTCCTTTCAATGTTGCCAGTAGTAAAGAAATAAAAATAATTGGTAGTTTTGTGTTGAGTTCCAGCGGAGTACATTCGGTGTAATGTTTGCCATAATGTATTAGTGAGATGGTCGATACGTTCCAAAAATTATAAATTGTCTCAAATCATGTACCAGCCGCAATGTCTGAGTATGCTTGTATTTAGTACATTAAACTTTAAGTACTGTCCCGTATCACATTATAAAATAATATAAAAATAACAAATTCACAAACTAATTATCGCTTATTTGTTATATAATATTAACTCATTAGTAATTATTTCAATTTGACTGGAGTTAAGGTTAGGATGATTACGTATTTTGTTTAAAATGACCCTCAATTAACGTTAATTCAATTTCCATTTTTTTAATGCTTGTATAGCTAAAATAAGTAAAGGCACACTTTACGTGGTAATACTGCCTTATCCTGTAAATAATTGTTTTTTTGTATACAGCTATTTATTAAAAAAAATGTTAAACGAAAATTGATGAATATCATTTTTTCATTGTTTAATGATTGGTCATCAATAATATAATATACTACCTATAGTATATGGTATGCAAATATATTGTATTATTAAAAAGCATAACGAAATAATATTGAATTTCATATTACTCAGTTGTTTTATTTTTTATACCATACATTCATCATGCAGTTCATGTTTACCTGGTAAAGTTTGATTGATTAGAAGATACTTATAACATCTTTGGAAAAATCACAAAAACCTGCGCTTTGGCACAGAATAAATAATAGTACTATCTGATGGTGCCACATTTTTATTTAATTAATGGATCCCCTTTTTTTTTCGAGTTGTTGATTTGATTGCGTGTGGCGTGCGTGTGTGGTGTTGTGCCAGCAAACAATAACTTTCAAAATTAGTTCCACCGAGACAGTCATGATTTTGCAGAGGGGTGGGAGTCGCGACTACCACCTCTGTGATTTTGTGAACACGCGTTACCACGTAAACTAAGTAATGCTTATAGAGTTTGGCACATGAAAGTAGACAATGTGAAGACGTGGCAAATTTGAATAAAATCATCCTGGCAACCCCTTTTCTATAGAGTTACCAAAAAGCCCCACTACACTCTCCACAAAACTAGACGAGACATGGCCAATACGAGGGACGCACTTATGCGCAAGAGTGAGCGCGGTGTATTTGCATCTCATTCTAACGCATAACCTCGTCTCTTTCGGCTCTCGGGTTTTGTCGAGTGTAGTGCCCGCTTTTTTTTCTTTTTCTATGTAACTTTGTTGCCAGTACAATGTTTTCCAATTTCATCGATTGTCTACTTTCATGTGCCAAACACTGAGGTTTTTTTAGTGCTCCGAACCCATAAACTCTGTTGGCCGCCACCATCCTGGTTTTATGACAATTTTGCATGTTCAAGGTTTTTGGTCAAATAGCCTCAAACCCAGTTTCATCAAAATCGGTCCATAAAAAACATTCGTTAAGTACATAATATTGACTGGACTTAAGCATTGGACATTTTGAAAAATCTGGAGAATAGAGAGAAATCGCTGGAAATTTTGGACCGCAGCCGCCTGTTCAGAAGAAGTTGTCAAGTTATACTATACATAAGGGATAAGGGTGCCAACACCAAAAATAAGTAGTTATTCAGTATCATATTTATTTGGTTCTTGAATTAACAAATTAGTTCGTTGTTATGTGATGGATTACTCCATGACAGTTATAATATTATTGTCCTAAAATTTCCATTAATATTTATATACAATGAAAGTAGTATTTGAACCGTTTTAACACTTATTAAATAAAATAAAATAGTAGTAACTAAAATTATTCAAATAGTTTGTGACTAATAATAAAAAAATAACATTATTGACAAAATTGACCATTTCAAATAATCACAATCGTTCCTTACATACACGTAAAAATAAACTAAAATCATTGCTCAAGAAAATTAAAAATTAAATAAAATCACTAGCAAACAAAAATAATAACTAAAATACGAGATCCACGTTCAAAATATCAATCAGCTTTGAATAAATAATAATAATCACTCTAACATAATCAAATTCTAAATAAAAGTTTCACAAAGAGACTAAGGCCGGGACTCCACCAAAGCGGAGCGGAGCGGAGATGTCTCATTTTTGTATAGAATCTTGAGCCGCGCTGTGCCGCTAAGCTCGCGCGCGTCACAAAATTCTATAGAAAAATGAGACATCTCCTCTCCTCTCCGCTTTGGTGGAGTCCCGGCCTAAGGGTGGGGCAAGACGGAGCGTAACTTTTGAGGCATTTTCGGTCATTTTGAGTCGCCGTTCTGTTCCTGTTTCTAACCCCCGACGAAAGAGGGGTGTTATGTGTGTGTCTGTCTGTCTGTCTGTGGCATCGTAGCTCCTAAACGGATGCGCCGATTTTGATCTAGTTTTATTTGTTTGCAAGGTTTCACAATCGAGAGTGTTCTTATATATTATCCAAGAAAATATCTTCAGCCATTTGAAGATTATCAGCTCTTTTCTAATTGTTGAAAGGATCAATCAATTGTGTCGGGGGTTATTAAATTTTTTAATTTAGTGTTATGTATAAAACCGTATGTTGCAGAAATGGCGCGACCGAAAAAAAGCGACTCACATCACAACTCAAAAAATTACGCTCGTCTGGTCTCAGCCTAAGACGAACATTTTAACCCAAGGCAAGGCGCTCTACTAGAATCACAAACCTGAATTGGAAGAACATTTTTTCTTCAAAATACTCAAGAATGTGACCATTAATTACAGCCACAAATTAAAACTTAAAATAGGTACCTACTTATCGAACTTTTTTACAATAGAGAAAAGTTGTGTAGGTACGAACACAGAAGCCAACACATGGGGTTGGACATACGCACTAGGAAATTCACCCCTACCGCTACGGAATACGGGCGCTCTCAAGGTCAACATGTCCAGCTGCATGTGCTGGCTACTGTGCCATTATTTTTTTTATAGTTTTTGAAACTAACGGTTGTGATCACGTTGTGATAAAGAAAGTGATTACCGATTTACCGTCCCTTGCTTAATGGTACATCAAACTGCATGGAAAAATTAGCAGTTAAATTCCGTTCTTAGACATAACGGACAAGGGCCACTTTTCTACCAGGGATGGACTAGAAATATTAGGGAAAATTCAAAAATAGCATCACATGAAATCACATCACACGCGTCGGCGCGGCGTACTTATTGGTATATTTTCTTAGCACATCGCTGGTGGAAAAGTAACTTACGTGACATGATTAAACCTTCTGTTAAGGTATTTGTCATTATTCTTTTTTTTAATGAAATATTTTTTTAAATAATTTCAAACAATTTGCGGCACATTTGTGTGTGTGTGTGTTCAGGCGATGGTGTAGTAGTGTGCGGCGGGCGAGGCGGCGCGCGCCTTGTGCGGGCTCGGCTCGTGCCCCTCCTCCACTTCCTGACAACAAACAACATTAGTTTTACCGCAGAATACCAAATAGTAGTCCCTAGTTTTACTCAAATCAGCTTCTTATTTGAATATCGCCCGCATGTACTGTACGTACTTGTATTTGAAATAAACTGAGTTCACTTTAATAACAATGCGTTTTGCTGTCCCAAACATATCCTTTCCGGACCAGACGACGAAATTACTGATGCAGTTAAAGCAGTTAGAGAATTTAGATTACATCTAACAGAAAGCCATTTTGGTAGCGTATACCCTTTAGGTAACAATGCCCGTAGCCGCATGCGGAGTCGAAGCCAACATTAAAATAAAGCTAGTAATCAGAGACGGAGTCCCTCAGGCGTCGTCTCCTTCACGATGTTTTTCCGTATCAACGCACTAGGTTTAGGTCCCCTAGACGCGTTGGTACATGACTACTTTGGGCCCCGCAACTCCGGTGAAGCTTGGTTGGTCGTACCATTTCGACATAAGCGAAGGTAAAAAAAAAAATGCATTTAAAGTAAATTATACAAATATGTCGGAGAAATAATTATGAAGGTTGCCTTTTTTACTTTTGGCTATTGGGAACACCGAGATCGATTAATAAACTAACCAGAGTTTGACGTTTCGAGTGAATAATTTTAAAAGACTAAGCTATAGGCTGCACTGTTTTATTACATTGCCTTTCTCTTTGGAAAGAATTATAAAAACACCTCGATCATTCAGTCTATTGCTTCCCAGAGTCAGTACTTCGTTCGCTTGGACGTTCATTCATTCGTTCAGCGACCGACCGTGCTTGTTGTTGCGCACTGATTCTTTATAAAAATATTGAAAAGGATCGAAATCCAAATCTATCCTCGAAAAAATAATAATATCTTATAATTGACGCACCTCCTCTTCGTGATATCCGTTGATCTCCACCGGGATGGTCTGCCCGTCTTGTGTGATCACCTGCAAACAATTACATTTACAACATTTAATTTACGAGGTTATTATTATATGCTATTTTTGTTTTATTTTTACTATGGTAAAATTCGTCGTTCGTTCGTCTCAAATGGCTGACATCCGGAAGTTGCAAAAAAGGTGTCCGTGTTAGTAAATTTTGTTTTTTTTTTCAAGTTTTATATCAAATTCCGAACCCTTGTGAAAATCATTAAGATTAATATTCGCAAGGACAGTTTCAACAGATAATTAGTTGTCACGAGGCAAAACTTAACGTCGATTAGTAAATTTTTTAAATTTTTTTTAGTTTGAAATCCGCTTCAATGGTGCAAGCACCTTATTTCAACATTTTAATAAATTTAATTATAAATATCATAAAAAAGGTAGCTTTGTGTGTATTTCAAGTCTTCTTGCAGTATTAAGGGCCACAGCTACACGATATGATAGTGTTATGCAGTAACAACCCGTAACAAATGTGTGTTAGTGCAGCTGACAGCCGCTAAAATGTAAAGCCTGACCAAAGAGTTAAAAAAAACTGCTCTGGAGGCGCCACGTTTATATTTTTATGTTCATGGCAACAATTTCCATTACAACATTAAATCCATTGAAATTCCGCAATATGGCGAAGATTTTTATTTCTTTGGTCAGTCTTTAAATGTAAGAATGTTGAGTGTGAGTGTGTAGTATAGTAGTGTAGTGTATAGTATAGTCGTACCTGCAGCGAGTGTCCGTCGGCGGAGGTGACGGCGAGCCTGGTGCCGTCCTGCATGGTGAAGTGCAGAGGGTTGCCCGCCTCGTCCGTCACCTGGCAACACCAACAATACACGTTACTAGTTTTAATAAAGCCTCGTCCATCCCTGGCAACACCAACAATACATGTCAACAAGCTAGTGAGCTTTATTAATAACTAGCTTTCCGCCACGACTCCGCCCGCGTTAATGGTTTTTCCTGTGGGTATGAGGAATTTTCCCGCGGTAAAAGGTTGCTTATGTACTTTCTTAAGGTCTATTCTATCTTCGTATTAAGTTTCATTAAAATCGGTTCAGTAGTTTCGGAGCTTATTTAATGATTAGGAATATTTTTGTTGATTTTTTAACACCTTTATTTTGTGTGTGAAAATGTGTTTGTTACTCTATGGCCACTATGGCTTATACCAGGGAGGTGGGAAAAAGCCGTGCTACACTTTAGATGCAGTGGTCCTATACTAAGTTTACAGATGTTTGAAGCACGGGGCTGATTGTCTGCAGAGCGCCGCCCGGCACCAGCACGCTACACGCTACACGCTAGTGTGGGGGGGGTCTCTCAGTATACGTACGGAGATGGTGTCGGTGTCGTTGAGCGACAGTTCCTCCTCAGTGTCGATGAGCACGGGGCTGAGTGTCTGCAGAGCGCCGCCCGGCACCAGCACGCTACACGCTACACGCTAGTGTGGGGGGGGTCTCTCAGTATACGTACGGAGATGGTGTCGGTGTCGTTGAGCGACAGTTCCTCCTCAGTGTCGATGAGCACGGGGCTGAGTGTCTGCAGAGCGCCGCCCGGCACCAGCACGCTACACGCTACACGCTAGTGTGGGGGGGGTCTCTCAGTATACGTACGGAGATGGTGTCGGTGTCGTTGAGCGACAGTTCCTCCTCAGTGTCGATGAGCACGGGGCTGAGTGTCTGCAGAGCGCCGCCCGGCACCAGCACGCTACACGCTACACGCTAGTGAGGGGGGGTTCTCTCAGTATACGTACGGAGATGGTGTCGGTGTCGTTGAGCGACAGTTCCTCCTCAGTGTCGATGAGCACGGGGCTGAGTGTCTGCAGAGCGCCGCCCGGCACCAGCACGCTACACGCTACACGCTAGTGTGGGGGGGGGTCTCTCAGTATACGTACGGAGATGGTGTCGGTGTCGTTGAGCGACAGTTCCTCCTCAGTGTCGATGAGCACGGGGCTGAGTGTCTGCAGAGCGCCGCCCGGCACCAGCACGCTACACGCTACACGCTAGTGTGGGGGGGGTCTCTCAGTATACGTACGGAGATGGTGTCGGTGTCGTTGAGCGACAGTTCCTCCTCAGTGTCGATGAGCACGGGGCTGAGTGTCTGCAGAGCGCCGCCCGGCACCAGCACGCTACACGCTACACGCTAGTGTGGGGGGGGTCTCCCAGTATACGTACGGAGATGGTGTCGGTGTCGTTGAGCGACAGTTCCTCCTCAGTGTCGATGAGCACGGGGCTGAGTGTCTGCAGAGCGCCGCCCGGCACCAGCACGCTACACGCTACACGCTAGTGTGGGGGGGGTCTCTCAGTATACGTACGGAGATGGTGTCGGTGTCGTTGAGCGACAGTTCCTCCTCAGTGTCGATGAGCACGGGGCTGAGTGTCTGCAGAGCGCCGCCCGGCACCAGCACGCTACACGCTACACGCTACACGCTAGTGTGGGGGGGGTCTCTCAGTATACGTACGGAGATGGTGTCGGTGTCGTTGAGCGACAGTTCCTCCTCAGTGTCGATGAGCACGGGGCTGAGTGTCTGCAGAGCGCCGCCCGGCACCAGCACGCTACACGCTACACGCTACACGCTAGTGTGGGGGGGGTCTCTCAGTATACGTACGGAGATGGTGTCGGTGTCGTTGAGCGACAGTTCCTCCTCAGTGTCGATGAGTGTTGATAAAGAAGCAGTTTCTACCGACGTAAGGATATAATATTTTAATTGCAAAGAAAAATATCACTCAGATGTTCGCCATATTTTTTATTTCTATTTTTTTACATGTCAAAAGACAAAATCAATAAAAACCATGCAGTTTTTAACATCCTCTACACTGTAAGAGAAAAAACAAAAAATATAATAAAATTTTTAGTACCCAAGTGATATTGAACATTTTAAATAATGTATCTGGAAGGAATCCTAATCTCCCGTCCAGACCTAAACCTAGGCAGTAGGTTCGCTTGAATCAAAATCGTCTCTATCCGAGCATGAAGCAACATTCTCTTTCGACGAACCAGAGGTTTCCTTGAACGTTTTCTTGGCGATCGAGATTCTTTGCTCGCTATCCACTTCTTTCCTCAGGAAATCCAACAACTTGACGAGCTCATCGGAGACATCTCTATTGTTAGACTTGTTACGTTTCCATACTCGCAGTATTTCTTGAGGCAATGCAGATTCTACCATAGGAAGCAAGAAAGCAGCAAACTTATCTTTTGTGACGCCCAGAGACTCTAAAGCTCGTAGCTGTGCACTCAATTTGTCGTAGAGCTCAGTGATAGATCTGTCTGACTTTACTAAAACAAGCGATAGTAACTCGCGAACATATACTTGAATTAATAGTTCATCTCGAGCGTACCTGGATTTCAGCTGAGCCAAACAGTCTTTGTATGAGTTTGGTGGGAAACTCTCCACTAACCAATTTTTTATATCGCCGTTGAAAGTGGCAAATTTCAACTTCCTTGGGTAACTTATAGTTCAATTTTGATGGGGTGCCGGTCACTACTTTTGATGATGACACTGATGTCGAAGCTAACTTTATCCTGGTGTCGAGGTACACAAACCTTCCTCTATAATTGGTAGCATCCTCGACTTCCTTTTCGTAGACTTCTTCACTAAAATCTGTGGCCGTGATGGAATCTTTAATAAAGCGATCCAAGTCCTGAAGCGTTTTAATCGTTACTTCCAGTTTTCTATATTGGATTTGGAAAGTCGCCTCCGAAATATCTCCACCACCACGGTTCAAAAACGATTCTATTTCATTGGCATTTTTTTGTGAACAATCGCCTTTGCACTAATCTTTCCTTTTTCTTACCGTCGGCTAATATTTCTTCTTTATTTTTGATTGCGGTCGCCATAATGTTGATAAAGAAGCAGTTTCTACCGACGTAAGGATATAATAATTTATTTGCAAAGAAAAATATCACTCAGATGTTCGCCATATTTTTTATTTCTATTTTTTTACATGTCAAAAGACAAAATCAATAAAAACCATGCAGTTTTTAACAATGAGCACGGGGCTGAGTGTCTGCAGAGCGCCGCCCGGCACCAGCACGCTACACGCTACACGCTAGTGTGGGGGGGGTCTCTCAGTATACGTACGGAGATGGTGTCGGTGTCGTTGAGCGACAGTTCCTCCTCAGTGTCGATGAGCACGGGGCTGAGTGTCTGCAGAGCGCCGCCCGGCACCAGCACGCTACACGCTACACGCTAGTGTGGGGGGGGTCTCTCAGTATACGTACGGAGATGGTGTCGGTGTCGTTGAGCGACAGTTCCTCCTCAGTGTCGATGAGCACGGGGCTGAGTGTCTGCAGAGCGCCGCCCGGCACCAGCACGCTACACGCTACACGCTAGTGTGGGGGGGGTCTCTCAGTATACGTACGGAGATGGTGTCGGTGTCGTTGAGCGACAGTTCCTCCTCAGTGTCGATGAGCACGGGGCTGAGTGTCTGCAGAGCGCCGCCCGGCACCAGCACGCTACACGCTACACGCTAGTGTGGGGGGGGTCTCTCAGTATACGTACGGAGATGGTGTCGGTGTCGTTGAGCGACAGTTCCTCCTCAGTGTCGATGAGCACGGGGCTGAGTGTCTGCAGAGCGCCGCCCGGCACCAGCACGCTACACGCTACACGCTACACGCTAGTGTGGGGGGGGTCTCTCAGTATACGTACGGAGATGGTGTCGGTGTCGTTGAGCGACAGTTCCTCCTCAGTGTCGATGAGCACGGGGCTGAGTGTCTGCAGAGCGCCGCCCGGCACCAGCACGCTACACGCTACACGCTAGGGCTTGAATATCGGACGCTTTTTCAATTCCGGAATTGGGTTTCAATATTCAGTATTTGAATTCCGGAATTCCGGAACTCAATCAAAAGTGTCTTTTTGTACAAAATAGTGATACGTAAAAAAGCGACGGGAGCGGGCAGGCATACGTGATTAGTGACAAACTGCCTGCCTGACCCGAACGCGCATAATCTGTCTACCTTGATTCCCAGTCAGACAGAACTAAAACTATGCTGAGCAAGACCTCAGGCAAATTCTTACAACATTTCTATCAAAGTTTAAAATTTAACCCGTAACATAAGTCAGAGCTAAATCTAAGTTAGGACTATCTATACTTAAATTGAAGCCTAAATTTAAAAAATACAAAAATGTCATAAATAATATTATGATTATTATTTAAATGTATGTTTTCTATCTAATACCATTAAAATTATGGATTTAGGTTTTAGAAATATGATCAAATAAAACAAATAACATTATTAATAAGTACTTGAATTATATATTTAAAGGAGAAATCAGAAATTATTCAACTGTAATTAAAGTTAATTAAATCGCATAAGAAGCTCACTAACGGACGACAGCAATTGAAAGAAAGAAAGAAAGAAAACACCGATGATTTATAATGTACATTTTTGTTTATAATGAAATTTTAAAAATGTAAGCGCGTTCAAATTGCCGTCATTGAGTGAGCTTCTTACGCGATTACATATATAGGTGACCGACGAAAAAGCTCTTTCTGCTTCTACGCTCGTTGGCGGTATTGTTTTTAAATATTGAAAGCATTTTTGTAAGTACTGTCCTCTAACGCCACCATTTTCATAAACTGCCATCTCTACTCTTATTAAACTTTCTAAATCTAAAACGTTAGTTTTGTTGCAATTCTTTTTTCATGTCTTTTTTCATGCGCCTCAAGCCGCGTAATATTTTTTTTATCATTATCGAAATTTCGATATTGATCTCGCTAATTCCGGAATTTAAAATGATATTGGATTTTATCGGAATTCCGGAATTATGCCAATTCCGGAATTCCGGAGCTCAAGCCCCACTACACGCTAGTGTGGGGGGGGTCTCTCAGTATACGTACGGAGATGGTGTCGGTGTCGTTGAGCGACAGTTCCTCCTCAGTGTCGATGAGCACGGGGCTGAGTGTCTGCAGAGCGCCGCCCGGCACCAGCACGCTACACGCTACACGCTAGTGTGGGGGGGGTCTCTCAGTATACGTACGGAGATGGTGTCGGTGTCGTTGAGCGACAGTTCCTCCTCAGTGTCGATGAGCACGGGGCTGAGTGTCTGCAGAGCGCCGCCCGGCACCAGCACGCTACACGCTACACGCTAGTGTGGGGGGGTCTCTCAGTATACGTACGGAGATGGTGTCGGTGTCGTTGAGCGACAGTTCCTCCTCAGTGTCGATGAGCACGGGGCTGAGTGTCTGCAGAGCGCCGCCCGGCACCAGCACGCTACACGCTACACGCTAGTGTGGGGGGGGTCTCTCAGTATACGTACGGAGATGGTGTCGGTGTCGTTGAGCGACAGTTCCTCCTCAGTGTCGATGAGCACGGGGCTGAGTGTCTGCAGAGCGCCGCCCGGCACCAGCACGCTACACGCTACACGCTACACGCTAGTGTGGGGGGGGTCTCTCAGTATACGTACGGAGATGGTGTCGGTGTCGTTGAGCGACAGTTCCTCCTCAGTGTCGATGAGCACGGGGCTGAGTGTCTGCAGAGCGCCGCCCTGCACCAGCACGCTACACGCTACACGCTAGTGTGGGGGGGGTCTCTCAGTATACGTACGGAGATGGTGTCGGTGTCGTTGAGCGACAGTTCCTCCTCAGTGTCGATGAGCACGGGGCTGAGTGTCTGCAGAGCGCCGCCCGGCACCAGCACGCTACACGCTACACGCTAGTGTGGGGGGGGTCTCTCAGTATACGTACGGAGATGGTGTCGGTGTCGTTGAGCGACAGTTCCTCCTCAGTGTCGATGAGCACGGGGCTGAGTGTCTGCAGAGCGCCGCCCGGCACCAGCACGCTACACGCTACACGCTAGGGCTTGAATATCGGACGCTTTTTCAATTCCGGAATTGGGTTTCAATATTCAGTATTTGAATTCCGGAATTCCGGAACTCAATCAAAAGTGTCTTTTTGTACAAAATAGTGATACGTAAAAAAGCGACGGGAGCGGGCAGGCATACGTGATTAGTGACAAACTGCCTGCCTGACCCGAACGCGCATAATCTGTCTACCTTGATTCCCAGTCAGACAGAACTAAAACTATGCTGAGCAAGACCTCAGGCAAATTCTTACAACATTTCTATCAAAGTTTAAAATTTAACCCGTAACATAAGTCAGAGCTAAATCTAAGTTAGGACTATCTATACTTAAATTGAAGCCTAAATTTAAAAAATACAAAAATGTCATAAATAATATTATGATTATTATTTAAATGTATGTTTTCTATCTAATACCATTAAAATTATGGATTTAGGTTTTAGAAATATGATCAAATAAAACAAATAACATTATTAATAAGTACTTGAATTATATATTTAAAGGAGAAATCAGAAATTATTCAACTGTAATTAAAGTTAATTAAATCGCATAAGAAGCTCACTAACGGACGACAGCAATTGAAAGAAAGAAAGAAAGAAAACACCGATGATTTATAATGTACATTTTTGTTTATAATGAAATTTTAAAAATGTAAGCGCGTTCAAATTGCCGTCATTGAGTGAGCTTCTTACGCGATTACATATATAGGTGACCGACGAAAAAGCTCTTTCTGCTTCTACGCTCGTTGGCGGTATTGTTTTTAAATATTGAAAGCATTTTTGTAAGTACTGTCCTCTAACGCCACCATTTTCATAAACTGCCATCTCTACTCTTATTAAACTTTCTAAATCTAAAACGTTAGTTTTGTTGCAATTCTTTTTTCATGTCTTTTTTCATGCGCCTCAAGCCGCGTAATATTTTTTTTATCATTATCGAAATTTCGATATTGATCTCGCTAATTCCGGAATTTAAAATGATATTGGATTTTATCGGAATTCCGGAATTATGCCAATTCCGGAATTCCGGAGCTCAAGCCCCACTACACGCTAGTGTGGGGGGGGTCTCTCAGTATACGTACGGAGATGGTGTCGGTGTCGTTGAGCGACAGTTCCTCCTCAGTGTCGATGAGCACGGGGCTGAGTGTCTGCAGAGCGCCGCCCGGCACCAGCACGCTACACGCTACACGCTAGTGTGGGGGGGGTCTCTCAGTATACGTACGGAGATGGTGTCGGTGTCGTTGAGCGACAGTTCCTCCTCAGTGTCGATGAGCACGGGGCTGAGTGTCTGCAGAGCGCCGCCCGGCACCAGCACGCTACACGCTACACGCTAGTGTGGGGGGGTCTCTCAGTATACGTACGGAGATGGTGTCGGTGTCGTTGAGCGACAGTTCCTCCTCAGTGTCGATGAGCACGGGGCTGAGTGTCTGCAGAGCGCCGCCCGGCACCAGCACGCTACACGCTACACGCTAGTGTGGGGGGGGTCTCTCAGTATACGTACGGAGATGGTGTCGGTGTCGTTGAGCGACAGTTCCTCCTCAGTGTCGATGAGCACGGGGCTGAGTGTCTGCAGAGCGCCGCCCGGCACCAGCACGCTACACGCTACACGCTACACGCTAGTGTGGGGGGGGTCTCTCAGTATACGTACGGAGATGGTGTCGGTGTCGTTGAGCGACAGTTCCTCCTCAGTGTCGATGAGCACGGGGCTGAGTGTCTGCAGAGCGCCGCCCTGCACCAGCACGCTACACGCTACACGCTAGTGTGGGGGGGGTCTCTCAGTATACGTACGGAGATGGTGTCGGTGTCGTTGAGCGACAGTTCCTCCTCAGTGTCGATGAGCACGGGGCTGAGTGTCTGCAGAGCGCCGCCCGGCACCAGCACGCTACACGCTACACGCTAGTGTGGGGGGGGTCTCTCAGTATACGTACGGAGATGGTGTCGGTGTCGTTGAGCGACAGTTCCTCCTCAGTGTCGATGAGCACGGGGCTGAGTGTCTGCAGAGCGCCGCCCGGCACCAGCACGCTACACGCTACACGCTAGTGTGGGGGGGGTCTCTCAGTATACGTACGGAGATGGTGTCGGTGTCGTTGAGCGACAGTTCCTCCTCAGTGTCGATGAGCACGGGGCTGAGTGTCTGCAGAGCGCCGCCCGGCACCAGCACGCTACACGCTACACGCTAGTGTGGGGGGGGTCTCTCAGTATACGTACGGAGATGGTGTCGGTGTCGTTGAGCGACAGTTCCTCCTCAGTGTCGATGAGCACGGGGCTGAGTGTCTGCAGAGCGCCGCCCGGCACCAGCACGCTACACGCTACACGCTAGTGTGGGGGGGGTCTCTCAGTATACGTACGGAGATGGTGTCGGTGTCGTTGAGCGACAGTTCCTCCTCAGTGTCGATGAGCACGGGGCTGAGTGTCTGCAGAGCGCCGCCCGGCACCAGCACGCTACACGCTACACGCTAGTGTGGGGGGGGTCTCTCAGTATACGTACGGAGATGGTGTCGGTGTCGTTGAGCGACAGTTCCTCCTCAGTGTCGATGAGCACGGGGCTGAGTGTCTGCAGAGCGCCGCCCGGCACCAGCACGCTACACGCTACACGCTAGTGTGGGGGGGGGTCTCTCAGTATACGTACGGAGATGGTGTCGGTGTCGTTGAGCGACAGTTCCTCCTCAGTGTCGATGAGCACGGGGCTGAGTGTCTGCAGAGCGCCGCCCGACACTAATACACCGCCCAGGAGCCCGCTAGCCTGCAACCAAACCATCATACATTATACCACAGAATACCAAATAGTAGTCCCTACAGAAGAAGCTGCACTAGGCGACATAATTCATATAAATTGCAACCCTAGCTACGTTATAATAAAGTGCAATTCAGATCGCACGGCGCTAGGCGAAAAGAAGTAGTTGCTACATCTCTCTCTCTCGCGTATTGCGCCACTCTACGTCACACGTTTAGACAATGGGGAATTGGTCCTGGGTCGGCCCGAGACCGCTCGGCCGGGCGGTAGGTAGTTGTAGCGCGCAAGTACATGGAGTGACGGAGGCCTGATAATACTCATCATCATCATCATCATCTCAGCCGAAAGAAGTCCACTGCTGGACAAAGGCCTACCCCAAGGATCTCCACAATGATCTCT
Organism: Teleiodes luculella; assembly: GCA_948473455.1. NCBI lineage: Eukaryota > Metazoa > Arthropoda > Insecta > Lepidoptera > Gelechiidae > Teleiodes > Teleiodes luculella. The sequence goes on from OX419584.1 coordinate 14,794,129, forward strand.
ACATAATATGTACATTATACTGTTTAACTTCTGTTTTAACCTTTCTCGAGTATGTAGGTATTCATGAGGAACAACAATGTCAGGTCTGAAAGTAAGCAGTCTATGTTATCGACGTCAATTTGGATTGATTAAACTCTACCAACTGATCACCAGAGTTGGGATGTGATACTAAATCACTGCGATGAAAAAAACCTTGCAAACAAAAAAAATAGAACAATATCGGCGCATCCGTTTAGGAGCTACGACGCCACAGACAGACAAACAGTTACATGCGTATTTATAACACCCCTCTTTTTCGTCGGGGGTTATAAGGTAAGTAAGTAACACTTTATTGCAAACACACAAAGAAGAAATAGCGTACCTGTTCCGTGTCCATAATGGTGTACCCGGACTGGTCGTCGTCCACATCGTACGTGACGTATATGACGCCGTCCCCCGCCTCCCCCGCTCCCCCCGCCCCCGCGCCCCGCAGCTCCTCCCGCTGCACCACGATCTGCTGCTCCGGTGCGTTGCCGTCGTTGTTCACCAACAGGCTTATCTGTTTGTGCACTTGCTGCGGATAAATAATATAATGTAAACTTTTTTTTTGTTTGAATTGACCTATGATTGTGTCGAAAAGGTACGACCAATCAAGCTTCACCGGACTTGCGGGGGAGCGGAAGACTCTACCTCAAAAAAAGTCATATACCAACGCGTCTAGGGGCGGCTCAAAGGAGCCTCGGACCACGGCCTAGCGCGTTGATATTGAAAAACATCGTTAAGGAGACGACGCCTGAGGGGCTCCGTCTCTGATTTTCAATTTTGATTTTGGTTCTGGCCGCGCCCCCGCCGGCGGGTGCGGGCGTTGTTACCTGAAGGGTATTCGCTACCAGAAAGGCATTCTGTTAGGTGTAATCAAAATTCTTTGGCTGCTTTAACTGCATCAGTGATTTTGTCGTCACGTTCGGAAAGGATAATATGTTTGGGACGGCAGCGGAACCGCAATAATGTAAACATGAAATACAATAAAACAACAATTTGTAGTTGCAATATAAACACAATTTATGAGATGGCATGAGCCATGGCACAGTACCTTCTTGTGTTTGTTGAGGTTGGAGCAGTCGGCGAAGGTCCGGGGGTAGTGCGGGCAGCGGAAGGGTCTCTCGCCGGTGTGGCTCCGCATGTGCTTGAGCAGCGCCCAGCGCTCGGCGAAGGCATGAGCCATGGCACAGTACCTTCTTGTGTTTGTTGAGGTTGGAGCAGTCGGCGAAGGTCCGGGGGCAGTGCGGGCAGCGGAAGGGTCTCTCGCCGGTGTGGCTCCGCATGTGCTTGAGCAGCGCCCAGCGCTCGGCGAAGGCATGAGCCATGGCACAGTACCTTCTTGTGTTTGTTGAGGTTGGAGCAGTCGGCGAAGGTCCGGGGGCAGTGCGGGCAGCGGAAGGGTCTCTCGCCGGTGTGGCTCCGCATGTGCTTGAGCAGCGCCCAGCGCTCGGCGAAGGCATGAGCCATGGCACAGTACCTTCTTGTGTTTGTTGAGGTTGGAGCAGTCGGCGAAGGTCCGGGGGCAGTGCGGGCAGCGGAAGGGTCTCTCGCCGGTGTGGCTCCGCATGTGCTTGAGCAGCGCCCAGCGCTCGGCGAAGGCATGAGCCATGGCACAGTACCTTCTTGTGTTTGTTGAGGTTGGAGCAGTCGGCGAAGGTCCGGGGGCAGTGCGGGCAGCGGAAGGGTCTCTCGCCGGTGTGGCTCCGCATGTGCTTGAGCAGCGCCCAGCGCTCGGCGAAGGCATGAGCCATGGCACAGTACCTTCTTGTGTTTGTTGAGGTTGGAGCAGTCGGCGAAGGTCCGGGGGCAGTGCGGGCAGCGGAAGGGTCTCTCGCCGGTGTGGCTCCGCATGTGCTTGAGCAGCGCCCAGCGCTCGGCGAAGGCCCGCCCGCACACCCCGCACGCGTGCGCGCGCACCCCCGCCTCGCGCCGCTGGTGCGCAGACCACGACGTGCGCGACGCGAACCTACAACAACACATACAAATTATTACTACATAGTATAAAACAAAGTCGCTTTCTCTGTCCCTATATATGCTTAAATCTTTAAAACTACGCAACGGATTTTGATGCGGATTTTTTTAATAGAGTGATTCAAGAGGTAGGTTTAAATGTATAACTAGCGACCCGCCCCGGCTCCGCACGGGAAAATGGTTATTGAGGGTTATCCTTAAATATATTATGCATGTATTATACATTATAAACCTTCCTCTTAAATAGCTCTATCTATTAAAAAAAGCCGCACCATAATGTTTTTTTTAATTAATTTTAGATTTAAATAGCTTACGAGTTGCTGATTACACGGATATGCATAACTCAATACAATGCCAACCATAAGGTACCTTTGAATGTGGAACGTCACATATTATTGTTATAGGTCGAGACAATTAAGAAAGCGGACTGTATTACAATTAAAACTGGTTTAATATAATTAGTAATGCTATTTATAGAACTTAAGAGGCTCGGTTACAAAATAATAAGAATAGTAAAAAAGACGCGCGGTGCTCTGTAGCCTACGTATGAAGAGGAAAGATTTGATTGTTTGTTTGCATTGAATAGGCTCCAAAACTACTGAACCGATTTCAATTAAACTTGGTATAAATATAAAATAGACCTTGGGGAGTAACACAGGCTATCTTTTACCGCGGGGAAATACCTCATTGGTAAAATACACGGAAAGCTAGTTGATAAAAAAGTGCATATTGCCTAATTGTAAATACGCCTCGACGCCCTATCACAGGTCGGACACTCCATACAGCAAACGCTTTTTGACAACCTACTGCTTTTTGAATAACAACTGAATATTAATTACAAGTCAAACTCTGACACGCTATATAAAACACCCCTGAATACCCGTCAGAGTCCTGCGGCGCCTGCGGGGTGCGGGGCGTGGGGCGCTATATCGGGCAGGGAACTCATTTTAGGAGTGCGTTCTGTCGCTTCGAGCGTAGTTGTTTGGTTAAATTTTAACCCGTTTGAGTTGCAACCGAGCCACTGAACGATCGAGTTGTTTTTATAACCTCAAATATTTAACGAGAGAAAATTCTTCTCCTGCCTCAATTTTTTTCCACTTTAATATACATTACAGACGTATTAGACGCCTGTGATATACAAATTTAATAAAATTATTATAAAGTAACTACGAAACAAAATGGCGGGCTTTTTGAGTCTTTTGACTTTGACATAAATTGCAAGCTTTAAACGTCAAATAGCTGTCAGAGTAAAAATTAACCATCTCATTAGATGGTTGTTTGGTTGTTTCGCTCTGAGCCACAGAACGGGTGAAACTACGATCTGACAGCTGTCAGGGTAAAATTTCACCGAGCCACGGAACGGTTAGAGCGCGCGCCAGAGCGCGCTCGAGTGCACTCGAACGAAGCGACGGAACGCGCCCTAGCGCGGGGGGATGAGTGTCTTTTCTGTACGGGTTAGTACTATTATTATCTTCTGTGGCCCTGGTGTACTGACCTCTTGGGGCAGTGCGAGCAAGCGTAGGGCCGGTCCGGCTGGTGTCTGCGCGCGTGCATCCTGACCACACAACAACCACACATTATACTACTAGCATATTTTAGAAACTAATCATGTAAAATTAATTTATTTTTAATTGTACAGTGGCTGCGCATATGCGGCTGGACATGTTGATCTTGAGAGCGCCCGTATTCCATAGCGGTAGGGGTGGATTTGGAACGGTAGCCAGAGTCACCAACATAGCCCGAAGAATCGCGAAACTTAAGTGGCAATGGGCTGGGTACATTGCACGTAGAACCGATGGCCGTTGGGGCAGAAAGGTTGTGTGGGCAGACGGAAGACGTAGTGTGGGCAGGCCCCCCACGAGGTGGACCGACGATCTGGTGAGGGTCGCGGGAAGCCGCTGGATGCGGGCAGCGCAGGACCGATCATTGTGGAGATCCTTGGGGGAGGCAGCAGTTCAGCAGAGGACGTCTACAGGCTGAGATGATGATGATGATGAGGGGTGGATTTCGTAGTGCAAGTCTCCAGCCGCGTGTGCTGGCTTTTGTTCTTAAAATAGTTCTCGTTCTCGCTGCATGCCTCCAATTATACCCTTCAGGTAACAACGCCCACACCCGCCGGCGGGGGCGCGGCCAGAACCAATATCAAAATTTATAAATATTTACATATTGCACTGGTATGATGGTATCAACACACCTGTATTGCGAGGAGGTGGTGAACTTCCTGGGGCAGAGCGTGCACTGGTATGGTTTCTCGCCGCTGTGTATGCGCTCGTGCTCAGAGAGGTTCCCCTTCTGACTGAAGCTCTTGCCGCAAATCTTACAACAGAATGGCTTCGACCCTGGAACCACATAAACAAGAACTCAGTATAGATTTCAAAAATCATACTAATATTACAAAGAGGAAAGATTTGTATTTGTGTATGTGTAGCCAATTTTTAAAATTATTTCATCATTAGAAAGCTACACCCTGAGTAACATAGGCTGCCTTTTACTGCGGGAAAATGCCGTATTCTTTAAAAACTGTTAACGCGGACGGAAAGCTAGTTTGATATAAAATCCGACCAGAAAAAAATATCTTGCTATATTGCGGAAGTTCAATTAAAACTAATTTTATTGTGGAAATTGTTGCCATAAATATAAAAAATAAACGCGTGGCGTCCCAAGAGCCGATTTTTTTATTTTCTGGTCTGGGCTTTACGTTCAAACCTCGCGAACTTCCGAATGGAAATCACCGATCCTTGTCACTTGGCCACCGACGCGTTTAATTACTATAATTATTTTATCTAGCAGAATGTATATTGTATTTAATAAAGGGTGTTTGGCTTATGTTTGTCAGCGCAGCAAACATGCGATGTCGCAGCTGAACTTGTTATTATAGTATACAGGGTGTTACCGGTGTGCCAGCGCATGTGCAGCGTGAGGCTGGTCTTGTGAACTTGTGTTTGCAGATGTCGCAGCTGAACTTGTTATATTGTACAGTATACAGGGTGTTACCAGTGTGCCAGCGCATGTGCAGCGTGAGGCTGGTCTTGTGAACTTGTGTTTGCAGATGTCGCAGCTGAACTTGTTATATTGTACAGTATACAGGGTGTTACCAGTGTGCCAGCGCATGTGCAGCGTGAGGCTGGTCTTGTGAACTTGTGTTTGCAGATGTCGCAGCTGAACTTGTTATATTGTACAGTATACAGGGTGTTACCAGTGTGCCAGCGCATGTGCAGCGTGAGGCTGGTCTTGTGAACTTGTGTTTGCAGATGTCGCAGCTGAACTTGTTATATTGTACAGTATACAGGGTGTTACCAGTGTGCCAGCGCATGTTTGCTGTGAGGCTGGTCTTGTGAACTTGTGTTTGCAGATGTCGCAGCTGAACTTGTTATATTGTACAGTATACAGGGTGTTACCAGTGTGCCAGCGCATGTGCAGCGTGAGGCTGGTCTTGTGAACTTGTGTTTGCAGATGTCGCAGCTGAACTTGTTATATTGTATAGTATACAGGGTGTTACCGGTGTGCCAGCGCATGTGCAGTGTGAGGCTGGTCTTGTGCGCGAACTTGTGTTTGCAGATGTCGCAGCTGAATTTCTTCACGCCCGAGTGCAGCAGCTGATGGTTCAGTAGATTTGCCTTCGTCTTGAACGACGCGTTGCAGGCCTGTTAAATAAATAAAAAAATCTTGAATATTGTTTTCTGTTTGCAAAAATACAATAGCCTATACGCATATCACAAGTAAACTACTTATTAATTAGGTATTCCATTTCTATTTTATTTTAAGTAACAATCCCTTGTTTTTGAGAAGTCTATAATGAAGGTATTTTGTCAACTTCAGTTCAGTGCAAAATTCATGCTGAAGAAAGAATTATGTAAAACTTAAAATTTATGTAGATCGGGTGTTTCCTATTTTACACTTTTTTTAAACAGTTATTAACGTAGTTTGAAAAAAGCATTGAATTGAACACAAGTTTTGTGTTTGTGTTTGAACCACTTGTGTGGGTGTGTTGCTTGTGTGTGGTATAGTGTACTGACCTTGCAACAGTAAGGTCTGAGCTGGCTGTGTACCAGTTGGTGCCTCTGCAGCAGTTGTTTGTGTTTGAACCACTTGTGTGGGTGTGTTGCTTGTGTGTGGTATAGTGTACTGACCTTGCAACAGTAAGGTCTGAGCTGGCTGTGTACCAGTTGGTGCCTCTGCAGCAGTTGTTTGTGTTTGAACCACTTGTGTGGGTGTGTTGCTTGTGTGTGGTATAGTGTACTGACCTTGCAACAGTAAGGTCTGAGCTGGCTGTGTACCAGTTGGTGCCTCTGCAGCAGTTGTTTGTGTTTGAACCACTTGTGTGGGTGTGTTGCTTGTGTGTGGTATAGTGTACTGACCTTGCAACAGTAAGGTCTGAGCTGGCTGTGTACCAGTTGGTGCCTCTGCAGCAGTTGTTTGTGTTTGAACCACTTGTGTGGGTGTGTTGCTTGTGTGTGGTATAGTGTACTGACCTTGCAACAGTAAGGTCTGAGCTGGCTGTGTACCAGTTGGTGCCTCTGCAGCAGTTGTTTGTGTTTGAACCACTTGAGTGGGTGTGTTGCTTGTGTGTGGTATAGTGTACTGACCTTGCAACAGTAAGGTCTGAGCTGGCTGTGTACCAGTTGGTGCCTCTGCAGCAGTTGTTTGTGTTTGAACCACTTGAGTGGGTGTGTTGCTTGTGTGTGGTATAGTGTACTGACCTTGCAACAGTAAGGTCTGAGCTGGCTGTGTACCAGTTGGTGCCTCTGCAGCAGTTGTTTGTGTTTGAACCACTTGTGTGTGTGTGTTGCTTGTGTGTGGTATAGTGTACTGACCTTGCAACAGTAAGGTCTGAGCTGGCTGTGTACCAGTTGGTGCCTCTGCAGCAGTTGTTTGTGTTTGAACCACTTGCCGCACTTGTTGCACACGTAGCGTTGGTTCGCGTGTTCCGCTTCTTTGTGGTATACCACGGATGACGGGTGGTTTAACACCTAGACAAATATAGAAGTAAATTAATCATCTCACAGTAATATTTGTTTTTTACTTTTCACAGAAGTTGACTTTCTCTTCTGATCAATTTATTTATTTTACAGTTTATTCTACACATAAACATACAAAGGACAATCACATGTAGAGAGACGACACAACAGGTCTGCTTATTTCTAAAGAAATATCTTACAGCAGACCCAATACAGCACATCAATTTGTTAGAAAAGTAAAAAAAAACTCTTGCAGAGCAAAATTTATTCAGTTTAATGAGCTGATTTATTACCCGAGAGGTTTCGCGTTATTTTATTAATACGTTGTTTACATTTAAAGCAAGAAATAATAAAAAATGTTTAAACAGTTTTGAAAAATTTAGTAAAATATACCATGTTTTTTTATAATATTTTCTGTGCAATTTGAAAGCATGAGTGTCTGTCTATAATAGTTCGTAATAACTATATATAACTATAGACAGAGCTGGTGTGCACTCTAAAGCACTTAGTAAAGACACGTTACACAATTTGGCTTGGGCCTGCGCCTGTATAGCCCGGAATGCCCATATAGCCACTTTTTCACTTTTCGCTTAGATTTGTAATGTGTTTTTTTTAATTGATCTATACTTGAGTCGAAAAAGTACGACGAATCAAGCTTCACCGGACTTGCTGTACTATTACTTTATACACTTGCTATAGACTTTATCCTCGTAACGCCCAACCTAATTTTAGGTTGGCTTCACTGACGACCGAATGTACATACTAAAAATCAAATGTTTAAGGCCCGCGACCTTGATTTACAAAAAGAGTCTTCATATGAATCTTTGTATTTGCGGGAATATTCAAAGTGTAAAATGGGTTACACTATTATGTCATAATTTTAGAACGCTGGGTGGTAAAATTATGTTTTGGGGAACCATCTTGGATCGGAATAGCTAAGTTTTTTTTTCTTCTAAAAATAGGACGCTTGGGTCTTACGAGGCTATGCTTGAGTCGAAAAAGTACAACGAATCAAGCTTCACCGGACTTGCTGTACTATGACTTTATATACTTGCTATAGACTTTATATGCGTGTTGTTACCTTCCCGCAGAGGTCGCATGCGTAGCGGCGCGCGGCGCGGTGGCGGCGGTGCGAGATGGCGTGCAGCGCGAGCGAGCGCGGGTAGGCGAACGCGCAGCCGCACTCCGAACACACGTACGGCTTCTCACACAGGTGCACCGCCTGCACACACACATACAACACCGCTACAGTACACAGCTACACTACACTACCACCACAGTAGACTCAGGACAGTAAGTTATCTCCATACCAACTGGCCGCATCGGTTTGAATGTGAGCGCGCCGTGTAGGCACACGCTTGCATTTAGCCCATGGTCTAAGAAAACAAGGTCTAACAAGAAGACCACGTGACTGACACAGGCCTACGTCATTTTGCGCTGTTCATCCTTGTCTATTACACGCATTCGACAAGGATGAATAGGCAAAATGACGTAGAAATGACGTAGGCTTGTGTCAGTCACGTGGTCTTCTTGTTAAACCTGTTTTCTTGGACCAAGATTTAGCCTATACTGCCGCCCCCTTATTCCCCCTTATTTCATGCTAGTGTGTGCCTGACAGCGCGTGCCTACACGGCGCGCGGAGCAGACGCACACATTTGAACCGACAGCGACAGGTTTGTATGAAGATAACTTACTGGTTTTACTGTGCTACCACTGCCACTGTATACACACACATACACAATATCACTACAGTACTACTGCATACCTACACACATACAGCTTAGTTACAAAGAGTACGTAAGCAAATCTTTAACAAAGAAATTCTGTCAACTAGCTGAGGTGCGGGGATTGGGGGGTTAGTGATGTGCCGTTTTCGGAAAGATCAACAAATGCCACAGCAGAATATCAGTGTTTTGCTAAACACTAGCAAATCATGTCTGCGCAGTGTTTTTTAGATTTATTTCCTTTTTGTTTGTTTTTCTTTCTTTACTATGTCTGTAATATTATTATGTCAATCAATGTTTTTTATTATTATTATTATTTTAAAATAATGCGTGACAAGTTTGAAAAAATATTTCTCTCTAAAAACTAGCGGTATTTTGTTACCTTGATATGCATAGACCGGCTTTGTTTGCTGTTGAACGTTTTGTCGCAATGGCTGCACTTTAGTTTGGGTTTTCCTTTGGGTCCTAATTCTACCACTTCGGGTTCCTTATCCTCAGTCTCTGGGGTTTCTGTAATTGAACAAACAGTATTAAACGCTACAGAGACGTAATACATGCAAATTTAAAGAAACTAATTTTGACAACTAGTTGAGATGCCGGTTTGTCTCGGAGTTGTGTTTGCTCCAAAAGGGGTGCAGCTTTTCATTGGTGACTCTCTATTGATCCAAACTGATAAAAACAAAGATATCTCAGTGTGAAATCACTGAGGTGTTGACTGGATTGGGTCGCCTTATATTACGTCTATAGCCTCGTAAGACCCAACCTAATTTTAGGTCGGCTTAACTGACAATCCAATGCACTAAAAATAGGTTCAAGTGGTAGTCTAGGACCTTGATTTACAAAAAGAGTATAAATTATGTACCATTGTGGGACTGTACAAAGTGCAAAATGGGTTACAATATTGTCATAATTTTAGAACGCTGGAAGGATTATTATATGTATTTAAAGAATAGACAATAAATATTATAAATTCTCGTAGTATAACTTTAACCCAACAATGTAGACAGTTTAAATTCCACTTAACTCGATATGTTGCGAACTTTAACTTTGATAAATGATTTGCTTTTTTGAATACTTTGCATCTAACATGGACGCATTATAAATGATAAATTGTCGATTAATTTATTTTAACTTTCTTATTTCATATTTACAATTTGCTTTATTTTACGAACTAAACTAACTTGATTGGTCACGAAAATTTCTTTCTTTTTTTTGGTTAATATAGAAAGTGTAGCTTACCAGTGGCTATCGTGTTGCTGGTAGCAGTAGCTTCAGGAGTGTGTGGTTTGTGCGCGGAGTCCTGGTCTGAAAGGGGGAGGGACTTGTCTGGGTCGCTCGCCGACTCCTCCCGCTCGGGAACTGCTAGAGGGTCTGCCTCTTGAATCTCTTCCACATCCACGTCGGCTTGTTCGTTCTGTAAACAAAGTTTGGTTGCTGTAAGCAGGCGTGTGGCACTCTGTAGTGTATAAGTTGATAAAGATTTAGCTATGTAACCTATGTACTGTTTATTATTAAACAACTAGCGACCCGCCTCGGCTCTGCAAGGGTAAATGGTTATTGTTGGTTATCCTTATATATATTATACATATAAACCTTCCTCTTGAATCACTCTATCTATTAAAAAAAACCGCATCAAAATCCGTTGCGTAGTTTTAAAGATTTAAGCATACATAAGGACATAGGGACAGAGAAAGCGACTTTGTTTTATACTATGTAGTGATTCAGTCTTTATCGAGCTCTCGTCGTTTTCGTTCATCTACCCAACACACCTCCGTATATGGCGACCCTGCCATACTTGGGGCGGGAGCGCGCGCGCATTGTCCAGTGTCGAATTTAAAATGTTTTAAATAAATTTTGACCGGGAGTAGAAGTATTGTTCGAGTGAAGGATTCGTTACCTTATGTATTTTCGCTAACTAAGTCAATCCAAACAATTTAACACTTATCTCGTGTGTTTGTTATCTCACCTCCCTCTCCCCCTTGCGTGGTATGACGACCTGCCCCGTGTGTTGTGTCTCTGTCTGGTGCTGCTGGTGCTGTATGAGCGTGGCGGCGTGTGTTTGTTATCTCACCTCCCTCTCCCCCTTGCGTGGTATGACGACCTGCCCCGTGTGTTGTGTCTCTGTCTGGTGCTGCTGGTGCTGTATGAGCGTGGCGGCGTGTGTTTGTTATCTCACCTCCCTCTCCCCCTTGCGTGGTATGACGACCTGCCCCGTGTGTTGTGTCTCTGTCTGGTGCTGCTGGTGCTGTATGAGCGTGGCGGCGTGTGTTTGTTATCTCACCTCCCTCTCCCCCTTGCGTGGTATGACGACCTGCCCCGTGTGTTGTGTCTCTGTCTGGTGCTGCTGGTGCTGTATGAGCGTGGCGGCGTGTGTTTGTTATCTCACCTCCCTCTCCCCCTTGCGTGGTATGACGACCTGCCCCGTGTGTTGTGTCTCTGTCTGGTGCTGCTGGTGCTGTATGAGCGTGGCGGCGTGTGTTTGTTATCTCACCTCCCTCTCCCCCTTGCGTGGTATGACGACCTGCCCCGTGTGTTGTGTCTCTGTCTGGTGCTGCTGGTGCTGTATGAGCGTGGCGGCGTGTGTTTGTTATCTCACCTCCCTCTCCCCCTTGCGTGGTATGACGACCTGCCCCGTGTGTTGTGTCTCTGTCTGGTGCTGCTGGTGCTGTATGAGCGTGGCGGCGTGTGTTTGTTATCTCACCTCCCTCTCCCCCTTGCGTGGTATGACGACCTGCCCCGTGTGTTGTGTCTCTGTCTGGTGCTGCTGGTGCTGTATGAGCGTGGCGGCGTGTGTTTGTTATCTCACCTCCCTCTCCCCCTTGCGTGGTATGACGACCTGCCCCGTGTGTTGTGTCTCTGTCTGGTGCTGCTGGTGCTGTATGAGCGTGGCGGCGTGTGTTTGTTATCTCACCTCCCTCTCCCCCTTGCGTGGTATGACGACCTGCCCCGTGTGTTGTGTCTCTGTCTGGTGCTGCTGGTGCTGTATGAGCGTGGCGGCGTGTGTTTGTTATCTCACCTCCCTCTCCCCCTTGCGTGGTATGACGACCTGCCCCGTGTGTTGTGTCTCTGTCTGGTGCTGCTGGTGCTGTATGAGCGTGGCGGCGTGTGTTTGTTATCTCACCTCCCTCTCCCCCTTGCGTGGTATGACGACCTGCCCCGTGTGTTGTGTCTCTGTCTGGTGCTGCTGGTGCTGTATGAGCGTGGCGGCGTGTGTTTGTTATCTCACCTCCCTCTCCCCCTTGCGTGGTATGACGACCTGCCCCGTGTGTTGTGTCTCTGTCTGGTGCTGCTGGTGCTGTATGAGCGTGGCGGCGTGTGTTTGTTATCTCACCTCCCTCTCCCCCTTGCGTGGTATGACGACCTGCCCCGTGTGTTGTGTCTCTGTCTGGTGCTGCTGGTGCTGTATGAGCGTGGCGGCGTGTGTTTGTTATCTCACCTCCCTCTCCCCCTTGCGTGGTATGACGACCTGCCCCGTGTGTTGTGTCTCTGTCTGGTGCTGCTGGTGCTGTATGAGCGTGGCGGCGTGTGTTTGTTATCTCACCTCCCTCTCCCCCTTGCGTGGTATGACGACCTGCCCCGTGTGTTGTGTCTCTGTCTGGTGCTGCTGGTGCTGTATGAGCGTGGCGGCGTGTGTTTGTTATCTCACCTCCCTCTCCCCCTTGCGTGGTATGACGACCTGCCCCGTGTGTTGTGTCTCTGTCTGGTGCTGCTGGTGCTGTATGAGCGTGGCGGCGTGTGTTTGTTATCTCACCTCCCTCTCCCCCTTGCGTGGTATGACGACCTGCCCCGTGTGTTGTGTCTCTGTCTGGTGCTGCTGGTGCTGTATGAGCGTGGCGGCGTGTGTTTGTTATCTCACCTCCCTCTCCCCCTTGCGTGGTATGACGACCTGCCCCGTGTGTTGTGTCTCTGTCTGGTGCTGCTGGTGCTGTATGAGCGTGGCGGCGTGTGTTTGTTATCTCACCTCCCTCTCCCCCTTGCGTGGTATGACGACCTGCCCCGTGTGTTGTGTCTCTGTCTGGTGCTGCTGGTGCTGTATGAGCGTGGCGGCGTGTGTTTGTTATCTCACCTCCCTCTCCCCCTTGCGTGGTATGACGACCTGCCCCGTGTGTTGTGTCTCTGTCTGGTGCTGCTGGTGCTGTATGAGCGTGGCGGCGTGTGTTTGTTATCTCACCTCCCTCTCCCCCTTGCGTGGTATGACGACCTGCCCCGTGTGTTGTGTCTCTGTCTGGTGCTGCTGGTGCTGTATGAGCGTGGCGGCGTGTGTTTGTTATCTCACCTCCCTCTCCCCCTTGCGTGGTATGACGACCTGCCCCGTGTGTTGTGTCTCTGTCTGGTGCTGCTGGTGCTGTATGAGCGTGGCGGCGTGTGTTTGTTATCTCACCTCCCTCTCCCCCTTGCGTGGTATGACGACCTGCCCCGTGTGTTGTGTCTCTGTCTGGTGCTGCTGGTGCTGTATGAGCGTGGCGGCGTGTGTTTGTTATCTCACCTCCCTCTCCCCCTTGCGTGGTATGACGACCTGCCCCGTGTGTTGTGTCTCTGTCTGGTGCTGCTGGTGCTGTATGAGCGTGGCGGCGTGTGTTTGTTATCTCACCTCCCTCTCCCCCTTGCGTGGTATGACGACCTGCCCCGTGTGTTGTGTCTCTGTCTGGTGCTGCTGGTGCTGTATGAGCGTGGCGGCGTGTGTTTGTTATCTCACCTCCCTCTCCCCCTTGCGTGGTATGACGACCTGCCCCGTGTGTTGTGTCTCTGTCTGGTGCTGCTGGTGCTGTATGAGCGTGGCGGCGTGTGTTTGTTATCTCACCTCCCTCTCCCCCTTGCGTGGTATGACGACCTGCCCCGTGTGTTGTGTCTCTGTCTGGTGCGTCTGGTGCTGTATGAGCGTGGCGGCGTGTGTTTGTTATCTCACCTCCCTCTCCCCCTTGCGTGGTATGACGACCTGCCCCGTGTGTTGTGTCTCTGTCTGGTGCTGCTGGTGCTGTATGAGCGTGGCGGCGTGTGTTTGTTATCTCACCTCCCTCTCCCCCTTGCGTGGTATGACGACCTGCCCCGTGTGTTGTGTCTCTGTCTGGTGCTGCTGGTGCTGTATGAGCGTGGCGGCGTGTGTTTGTTATCTCACCTCCCTCTCCCCCTTGCGTGGTATGACGACCTGCCCCGTGTGTTGTGTCTCTGTCTGGTGCTGCTGGTGCTGTATGAGCGTGGCGGCGTGTGTTTGTTATCTCACCTCCCTCTCCCCCTTGCGTGGTATGACGACCTGCCCCGTGTGTTGTGTCTCTGTCTGGTGCTGCTGGTGCTGTATGAGCGTGGCGGCGTGTGTTTGTTATCTCACCTCCCTCTCCCCCTTGCGTGGTATGACGACCTGCCCCGTGTGTTGTGTCTCTGTCTGGTGCTGCTGGTGCTGTATGAGCGTGGCGGCGTGTGTTTGTTATCTCACCTCCCTCTCCCCCTTGCGTGGTATGACGACCTGCCCCGTGTGTTGTGTCTCTGTCTGGTGCTGCTGGTGCTGTATGAGCGTGGCGGCGTGTGTTTGTTATCTCACCTCCCTCTCCCCCTTGCGTGGTATGACGACCTGCCCCGTGTGTTGTGTCTCTGTCTGGTGCTGCTGGTGCTGTATGAGCGTGGCGGCGTGTGTTTGTTATCTCACCTCCCTCTCCCCCTTGCGTGGTATGACGACCTGCCCCGTGTGTTGTGTCTCTGTCTGGTGCTGCTGGTGCTGTATGAGCGTGGCGGCGTGTGTTTGTTATCTCACCTCCCTCTCCCCCTTGCGTGGTATGACGACCTGCCCCGTGTGTTGTGTCTCTGTCTGGTGCTGCTGGTGCTGTATGAGCGTGGCGGCGTGTGTTTGTTATCTCACCTCCCTCTCCCCCTTGCGTGGTATGACGACCTGCCCCGTGTGTTGTGTCTCTGTCTGGTGCTGCTGGTGCTGTATGAGCGTGGCGGCGTGTGTTTGTTATCTCACCTCCCTCTCCCCCTTGCGTGGTATGACGACCTGCCCCGTGTGTTGTGTCTCTGTCTGGTGCTGCTGGTGCTGTATGAGCGTGGCGGCGTGTGTTTGTTATCTCACCTCCCTCTCCCCCTTGCGTGGTATGACGACCTGCCCCGTGTGTTGTGTCTCTGTCTGGTGCTGCTGGTGCTGTATGAGCGTGGCGGCGTGTGTTTGTTATCTCACCTCCCTCTCCCCCTTGCGTGGTATGACGACCTGCCCCGTGTGTTGTGTCTCTGTCTGGTGCTGCTGGTGCTGTATGAGCGTGGCGGCGTGTGTTTGTTATCTCACCTCCCTCTCCCCCTTGCGTGGTATGACGACCTGCCCCGTGTGTTGTGTCTCTGTCTGGTGCTGCTGGTGCTGTATGAGCGTGGCGGCGTGTGTTTGTTATCTCACCTCCCTCTCCCCCTTGCGTGGTATGACGACCTGCCCCGTGTGTTGTGTCTCTGTCTGGTGCTGCTGGTGCTGTATGAGCGTGGCGGCGTGTGTTTGTTATCTCACCTCCCTCTCCCCCTTGCGTGGTATGACGACCTGCCCCGTGTGTTGTGTCTCTGTCTGGTGCTGCTGGTGCTGTATGAGCGTGGCGGCGTGTGTTTGTTATCTCACCTCCCTCTCCCCCTTGCGTGGTATGACGACCTGCCCCGTGTGTTGTGTCTCTGTCTGGTGCTGCTGGTGCTGTATGAGCGTGGCGGCGTGTGTTTGTTATCTCACCTCCCTCTCCCCCTTGCGTGGTATGACGACCTGCCCCGTGTGTTGTGTCTCTGTCTGGTGCGTCTGGTGCTGTATGAGCGTGGCGGCGGTGTGCCCGCAGCTGCACTGGTACTGGACGGGTCCGTGCTGCGCCACGTGTGACATGTATCTCCCGACGGACGAGAACTCCATACCGCAGATCGAACACTCTTCGCGCGTCTGACGCATGCGCCCTGGGGGTTAACATGCTAATACAGTCACCGGGAAAAAAAGTACAACCAAAATGTTATAAATCTGCGCTACATACTTTGTGTTTCTGGTCGCTGCTATTATAAAATTAGTTCAATTGAAAAAATATTTTCTGTTCAGGAATACTACACTGTTTTTCAATGATTACTTTTTTATTTTTTTACTAATATAACATATTAATATATGGGGACACCTCATTTTCACTATTGATCAGTTGCCGAATCAAATATGAATAGTAAAAATAATGATTTCGAAACCTTATTCGCATACTAACTATTCTAGTCCGGTTCGCTCCAGTACTGAATGAAAAAATTCTATCTGTCATTCCTGTAAATGGCAACGACTCATACCGTTGGATTCGTCTTGGTGTCCTGTACCCCTACCATGAGTTGCTAACGTAACTTACGCGCTCGATATCGACTACGTAAACGTGCATTTAGTATGGAATTAAAACTACGCCATCTATTGACAGTTATCTGAAGTAAAATTTCTCCATACTAAATGCACGTTTACGTAGTCGATATCGAGCGCGTAAGTTACGTTAGCAACTCATGGTAGGGGTACTGTACGTGGAACTGTCGGTCGTCAAGTTCTAAAGTGGTGGAGGGAGGAGGGGACGGGTAATCAAAGTTGGCGAATTTGTACTTTTGTTTTTACGCTGTAATTTGAAAACTAGTGGACCGATTTCTTTGTTACTGGTATTATTTGAAAGTGTATAATATTAACTAAAAGACGTTCTTATACATCGAATACGCCAATTCAGCGGTTACCGCGCAATAATACGAAACATTGAAAAAAGAAATTGTGTATAAATAATATCACAGATTACGCTAAATCTATAACGTTTTCGTGGAAACAATGTTTACTACTTTAATTCTAAAACAAATTACCTAATCAAAAAGGTAACAATAATTACTATATGATTTATGGTGCCTGAGTTAGAGCTAATTTACGAAACGTAGTCGTAGGATCACTATACTACGAGTACGCAAATATAAGTAAATGAATGAGAAGAGATGGGTAAGTAATCACCATATTACTTTAATTATACAGGGCGTCCCACGGCTATGCCACATGGAGGGAAAGTACCTTAAATATTGTAGGTAGAACATTTTACTCAAAGAAGACATTATTTTATTTCTAAAAACTATCAAAACTGCATTCATACATTTTTTTATAATTACATGGTTGAACCGGAATCGAACCCGTTATACGAGAAAACAAAATATCCTGTAGTTTTATCATACCGATCAAAAGGCTTCATCATAAGGGTTATTTTTTGCTAAATAACATAGTGTCAGAAATAAAAGGAAGACTATGTATTTTAACATTTTTAGTACAAAATTTATCAATTTTATCAAACGTTCGAAATGACCCGTTGAATACAAATTACACTCTTTATTTCACTCCCTGTCGATTTTTGCCCTTGTTGTGGTGGATATTTAGATGAATACGTCTAAGTTCTGTTTGTAGCTCGTGGACATTTTCTTACCGGTTCTTGTCAACTAAATTTTTTTACATAATCTCATTTTAAAAATTTAACGGGGTTAGATCTGGCGATCTCGGCCCGCCACATCAAATGTTAAAATTCATAATCTTCCTTTTATTTCTGACACTATGTTATTTAGCAAAAAATAATCCTTATGATGAAGCCTTTCGATTGGTATGATAAAACTACAGGGTGATTTTTTTTTCTCGTGTAGCGGGTTCGATTCCCGGCTCAACCATGTAATTATTACAAAATGTATGAATGCAGTTTTGATAGTTTTTAGAAATAAAATAATGTCTTCTTTCAGTAAAATGTTCTACCTACAATATTTAAGGTACTTTCCCTCCATGTGGCATAGCCGTGGGACGCCCTGTATATTTCAAGCTTACATTTTTCAAATAATACCTTGAAAAAAGACTTTACGTCGAAATAAAGAGGATAATTTTTTTTATGTTTTTCACTATTAGTAGTTTTGAATTTGCCTGTAGCATCTGACCCAAGGTACGTGACAAGATAAAACTTTTGTCAGGGGTAGATATTAGTAATACCTACCCATGATAAAAAAATAAAAGAAATCTACGGCGAAATAACCCGAGAAACATTTTTTTAGGTTTTCACTATAGTATTTTTGACTTTCCCTGTAGCATCTGACCCAAGGTACCTGACGAGATTAAACTTATGTCAGGTGATAGATTTTAGTAATCCCTTTTCATGATAAAAAATTAAATGAAATTTACGTCGAAATGACACGGAAAACAATGTTTTAGTTTTCACTATAGTTGTTTTAACTTTGCCTGTAGCACCTGACTCAAGGTACCTGACGGGATAAAACCTACATCAGAAGATAGATATCTGTAACACCTACCTATGATAAAGAAATAAAATAAATTTACGTCGAAATAACGCGGAAAACAATCTTTTAGCTTTTCACTATAGTAGTTTTGACTTTGCCTGTAGCACCTGACCCGAGGTACCTGACAGAATAAAAACTATGTCAGGGGATAGATATTGACGTATTCGATGTATATGAACGTGTTGTAGATAATGTTATACCCGTTCAAATAATACTAATAATAAAGAAATCGGTCCACTAGTTTTCAAATTACAACGTAAAATCCAGCGATCTTTGATTACCCCCCCCTCATCCCTCCACCACTTTAGCACTTGATGACCGACAGTTTCACGTTCAGGACATCAAGACGAATCCAACGGTAGGAGTCGTTGCCATTTACAGGAATGACAGATGAAACTCAAGTTCTAGAGCACTTTTGGTCTAAAATGAACCGGACTATTCAGTTTTATGAACCCAAAAAGGTTTGCATTATTTGACTAACACATGGAATATAGTTTTTTTTTATTGACATACACTTGTGTCGCAAAATCGACGTATCAAGCCAAAAACTATAAAAAATGTGCACACCGAACTTGCGGGAAACAACTTATAGATGTAGCCTACCTTTAGGTCTCCCCCGGCCCTTGCCCTTGACTACAACGACGAGTTCCCCGGAGGTCTCCATGTGGCCGATGACCTCGGGCTCCGCCCTCTCCGGCGGGGGCTCCGCCGTCGTGTCAGGCTTCACTTCAACTTCACTTTCTGTCTCATCTATCACTCCTTCTTCTTTGAATATACGTTCTAGTTCTTTGCCCTGAAGGTTAAAAACATTGATTTTTGGGCGGTCATCAACTTAATAAATACATGGGCCTGTTTGACACAGATGGGTAATCTACTTATTACATAATATTCTCCCTCAATCATCTCATGACCGTCAGTTACCAAATACAACCTTATTCTTTCTTATTACGGTCGTATTTTGATTCTTATAACTTAATGTTCGTATTACATCATTCGATTTTCAAAATCATTTTATACGTTTTTTAACCTAACCTAACCTAGTACATGGAAATCGTACCATAAAAGGGGTCTTCACTTGCATCAAATCGGGCAGTTCTGATTTTTTTATATGTTGTATGTAATGAGGTGGTAATGACAAATATAATTTTTCCACCTCGAAAGCCTTCCGGAACATTGTAAAATTCATGAAAAGCCATAAAATTTTTGATAATTTTTCAGTTTTTGCCATTTTTTACCACCAAGGACCTGTTTTACGGTAGAAGTCACTATGAATTCTTTTAAAGTAGACTAAATTTGCAACAAAATGAGAATAGTTGGGTCTCGATAAGCTGAATAGTTTCAAAGATACAGCTGTTCAAATGTTTGCAAAATTTCTTAAATAATACAATTTAGAGTTTAGGGTGTCTGTCAAAAATATTTTTCTACTAAAGGTGTGCTTTTTATTAAAAACTTATAATAAAACTCCTGTGACGACCTCAACTTCAACCTCCACATGCAAAGATAAGATAATTTCCCGTGGTAAAAGTTAGCCTGTGTTCTTCCGCATGGTCTATTCTATCTTTGTGCCAACTACGCCCGCTTTAACAATTTTTCCCGTGGGAATGAGAAATTTTCCCGCGGTAAATCGTATCCTATGTTCTTTCCCAAGGTCAATTCTATCTTTATGCCAAGTTTCACCAAAATCGGTTCAGTAGTTTCGGAGCCTATCCAATTTATTAGGTATATTTTAGGATTTTTTTTTACATCTTGGGTTACATTATTGAAGTTTTAGTAAGGATCCCTAATTTTTTTTAACATAAAATAAAGCCTATGTTACTCAGGGATCATGCAGCTTCTCAACAGTGATAGAATTTTTGAAATTGGTTCAGTAGTTTCGGAGCCTATTCAATTTATTAGGTATATCTTAGGATTTTTTTTTACATCTTGGGTTACATTATTGAAGTTTTAGTAAGGATCCCTAATTTTTTTTAACATAAAATAAAGCCTATGTTACTCAGGGATCATGCAGCTTCTCAACAGTGATAGAATTTTTGAAATTGGTTCAGTAGTTTCGGAGCCCATTCAATTTATTAGGTATATCTTAGGATTTTTTTTACATCTTGGGTTACATTATTGAAGTTTTAGTAAGGATCCCTAATTTTTTTTAACATAAAATAAAGCCTATGTTACTCAGGGATCATGCAGCTTCTCAACAGTGATAGAATTTTTGAAATTGGTTCAGTAGTTTCGGAGCCTATTCAATTTATTAGGTATATCTTAGGATTTTTTTTTACATCTTGGGTTACATTATTGAAGTTTTAGTAAGGATCCCTAATTTTTTTTAACATAAAATAAAGCCTATGTTACTCAGGGATCATGCAGCTTCTCAACAGTGATAGAATTTTTGAAATTGGTTCAGTAGTTTCGGAGCCTATTCAATTTATTAGGTATATTTTAGGATTTTTTTTACACCTAGGGTTACACTATTGAAGTTTTACTAAGGATCCCAATTTTTTTTAAATAAATATAATATAGCCTATCTTACTCAGGGATCATGTAGCTACTCAACAGTGACAGAATTTTTGAAATCGGTTCAGTAGTTTCGGAGCCTATTCGATGCAAACAAACAATCGAACCTTTCCTCTTTATAATATTAGTATAGATAATGCTTATTTCATAAGTCGTATTTCATGTTGTTTAGTCACCTCAGCAACTTTGAACAGATGTAGCTAGGGAACTATTAGATCTTAATTGATTTATGCCGTGAAATAGGTCAATAATTGACCACATTGACAAGATCTTGTAAACACTCGCAAATTTTTTTTTTTTTTGAAATTTTGCATACATTTGAACTGCTGTATCTTTAAAACTATTCAGCTTATCGAGACCCAACTATTCTCATTTTGTTGCAAATTTAGTCTACTTTAAAAGAATTCATAGTGACTTCTACCGTAAAACAGGTCCTTGGTGGTAAAAAATGGCAAAAACTGAAAAATGATCAAAAATTTTATGGCTTTTCATGAATTTTACAATGTTCCGGAAGGCTTTCGAGGTGGAAAAATTATATTTGTCATTACCACCTCATTACATACAACATATAAAAAAATCAGAACTACCCCATTTGATGCAAACCAAAATGTACCAATTCCATGGACTAAACCTAACACCTATTTACCCTGACCCAGAGTTACCTCGAGCCCCTCGGTTGCGATTTATGTCGATAACGACCATTGAAATTACAAAACCAATCCAATCAAAATATTTAAGTATTTTTAACTTTAGGATATGTACATCACTTAGTTAAGTAAGTTACATATTGTTTTCTGGTAATATTTATCTATCTTCAAATATCTTATATTAATTTATTTTTGTAAAAATATTTTGAATAGATGCCAGCCACGTCTGTGGAGTTTCTTCCGGCGAATTATTCTCCACAAAAGACAGCCAAATTTCTCAACTCGCCACAAATGAATATGTAACCGACTTAACTAAGTGATGTAAATATCTTATAGTTAAAAATAAATACTTAGAACTTTGGACTATCAAAAACCGTGCGTTAGGCAGGCATTTCAAGGTAGTCAAAAACAAGACGAAAGGGACGCATTTTAAGATTTTACAAATTACTTTT
Organism: Teleiodes luculella; assembly: GCA_948473455.1. Classification (NCBI taxonomy): domain Eukaryota; kingdom Metazoa; phylum Arthropoda; class Insecta; order Lepidoptera; family Gelechiidae; genus Teleiodes; species Teleiodes luculella. The sequence continues at coordinate 14,815,671 of OX419584.1, forward strand.
CGACGTCGTGGCGAGTTCACAATTTGGCTGTCTTCTGTGGAGAAGAACTTGCCGGAAGTAACTCCACAGGCGTTGCATTTTTTCAAATAATTTTTAATAAAATTATAAATACAATTTTATTAATATAACAAAGAGTGCAAACGAAATATGCAATTAGAGGAAGGCAACCAGTCAAAGTAAAAAAAACTAATTTATATAACCAATAAATTTATAGGCACGGAAGAAAATAATAGTACTAACCCGTACAGAAAGGACACTCACCCCCCGCGCCAAAATGAGTTTCCCGCCCGATATAGCGCCCCACGCCCCGCACCCCACAGGCGCCGCGGGACTCCGCCGGTGGTGTTCGGGGGTGTTTTACATAGCGCCTAGCGCCATTGACTTGTAGTTGATATTCAGTTGTTATTCAAAAAGAAGTAGCTTTTTTGTATGGAGTGAGAGACCAGTGGCATAGGTGCGTTACCTGTACGGCCTCCTTGAACCTGGTGGGGGTCTTCCGCCTCCTCTTGCCGGTGACCTCTTCCTCTATCGCGGCGCTCCTGTGCGCGGCCTGTTGCTCCCTAGCGGCTACCTCCCGCGCCAGCTCCTCGGCGCTCTTGGGCTTCTTGGGGGGCCGGCCGCGCTTGCGCCGGGGCCTCTCCAGCCCCGACACTTGAAGAGCGATCGGGTGCTCCACTTGGAACACGCCGTCAGAGGTGTTGACTGCAATTACACAATAGGTTTGTTGACTGGTTACTCAAAAGTCTTATTATGAAATTTCAAACAATTAAAAAACATTTTATAACCCCCGACACAAAAGTTCGAGACTCGAACGTGCGAACTTCGGAATGGAGCAGTCCTAGCCACTTGGCCACCGACGCTCTTGAAGAATGAAATTTAAGATTGTGAACTGGTGATACAGGAGTTTTGTATGAAACCGAATGTAGCGTAGCGCGACATTAAAATAAAAATATGATTGAATTCTTTGAACTTACTCTCCTCACAAACAATATTCTCGATGACTTCTGGTTCATTACTGAGTATTGTTTTCTTGTACTCCTTCTCCCTTTGGTGAAGTTGACGGATAACTTTCTGAAAATATTAAAAAAGACCAAATTAAATACACACAAGTATATTAAGTACACTCATTTTTAAATCAAATTTAATTTAGTAGATTTTATTGAAATTAAGTTTTTGTCGTTTATTTACCTAGAAACAGTTTAAATTGATAAAGGTCTTACACTGAAGTTACATGTGAGGAAATCTACACACATCTGTGAAGAAACTTTAAGATTGTGTGTGATGTCAACTAACCCGTAATGGGCCAGCATGGTAAACTCAGGTCTAATCACCCTAAGTCGTCTTTGGCTCGAGCCCCTTAACGGAGAATATTGTGAGGTAGATACAGATCTGAGGAGTATACAAATTATTTTTCTGTAAAAGAAAATCTAACAACTAATGCAACTGCCCTGAAGTTGACTCTCTGACCCAACTTTACAGGGAATCTATAATGTCTTGTTATTATTTACAAATTGGTACTCACTTGTCCATTGATTATCAAATTCAGAAATTCAATTGTGGCTTCTAGTTGAATGGTGCACCCTGGGCAAATGGTTCGGGGTAGTATGCCATCATCTGAGACCTAAAAATGTAAAGTTTCAACGATTTTTATTAGAACACTAGGATTTCCTTTATGGTAAGTATTATAACTGGATTATGAATTAAAAACCAATTCCTATTTCATCTGCTAACTCGCAAAAAGGTCGCAACATAATTTCCTTTTTTACCAGTATAATTTATTCAAGAGTTTTCAAAGTTTTGGTATTGTGTGGTTTTACAATCACAGTGATTGTCATGTCAAATTGTGGCGCGAGAAGGTTAAGTTTGGCATAATTTTATCGCCTGAAGACCAAATACAAAAATAAGCATTTTTGAAATTAATCATGTAATATATTATACAATCGTATCAGCAAAAATGTACCAGTATTAACGTGCATGTGTTGACGGTTTGTCGGGTTGCACATAAAATTACAGCATTAAAGATATGAAAATGATACGAGTTGTACAAGAGTCAGCCATCTTGCTTGATAAAATTAGAAGTCAATACAATCACAAATTATTACGAGTACTCTTACCTTGATTGGTAAATATGTATTGATAAGGTCACATAGACTCTGGTTATTTTCTTCGCAAGAGTATAATAGATTTCCACTGTCATTTTCCTCTCCACATAATCTACAAACTGTAGAATTATAGAGAAAGACTTCCATCTCTACCTACAAACAAAAGGAAAACTGACCTACGCCATCTGCTTCCGTTTCAATATCCTTGAGAACCAAATTTGCGTTTAGATATTAATGGCATTTGAAAATGAAAATTCAAGCACAAAATACAAACTTATTTATATAAAATAAAATATTAAATAATTGTGGACTATTTGAGCAGTTATAATTTTTTTCTGTTTATTCTTTGTGTCATCCATCTGTGTGCAAGATGTGCACACATTGCACAATATGAAACGAAAACAGGTAATAAAACGCAAACTGACAGAATTAAATAAATGCTGGCAACACTGCAACTTTCGTTTGACAGCCCTTTCCGGTTTAGTTCTTTGGGCTAGAAGCCGTAGTTTCGGTTTTTATTATTTTAATCGCCTATAATCCTATAAAATGAGGATCTATAAAGATATTATTACTGGTAATTGCGATTATAATGTTCTCATATAATTATATCAGTGAATATTTCGTTTATTGTGTGATTCTTTGACATTTTTTGATATCGAGTGATTTTGACATTTCATCTGATAGTGATTGGTCATCAACAAATTTTGTGAAATCCAGCGCCACATATATTCCAGATGGTTATGAAGATCCTGGCCATGTTGTACTCAAAGCTTACCTTTTACTTCTATAACTTTCAGGTGACGAGATGTTCTCGGACACGTACAAAATGAAATTGGTAGACGAAGTCCTATATGAAGTCACCGGTAGACTTATTACCAGAGCGCAGGGTGACATCGAGATCGAGGGCTTCAATCCCTCAGCTGAAGAGGCGAGTGAGGGCACAGAAGCGGCAGTCGAAAGCGGTGTGGACATAGTGTTAAACCACAGGCTAGTGGAAACCTTCGCGTTCGGCGACAAGAAGTCCTACACCTTATATCTCAAAGACTACATGAAAAAGTGAGTGTTCAGTGCCATAATGGAGCAACAAAACATGTCGAAATTTAGGTCTTTACCTTCGTTTTATGACTGAGTGACTCACCAAATTGGACCTTATTATTTAACCTAGAAATAATCCTGTATCCGCTCTGAAGACATTTGACTGACTGAAAAACTAGCACAATATGCATTCATTTGTCTTTTTGTTGCATTATCTTTGTTTAACTAACCTGCAACAAGGTCAAGCCTTATCTTGGAATTCTCGATCAAGTTCTTTGCTAAGTAATTGTGGTTCAAGATGAAGCTTGTATTATGATGAGGATTAATTTTAGTGTGAAGTTGACCAAACAATTGATTTAACATCTTTGTTTTGAATTAATGTATTGGTCGATATTTGATAGCAATGATAATATTTAATTTTGCTTTTACAATACTGCTTTATTCTTCTTCGCAAAGAAGAAGAATACTGCTTATTATCAATGTAATGTCAAGTATAACTGTTACACTAATACTACACATAGTTTAATTTAATTTGTACAAGTTAACTTTAACACTTTTAAAGCCATGCCATATTTACGTGTTTTCTGTAATGCCGAATGGCATATAGTAAAAGCTAGTTTTAACTAGGGACAACTAGTTCTAACAAAAAATGGGTTTTAACTGAACCTGGTAGCTGGCTCTTAAACATGTGGTGAAAGTTATAACCACCCCACAATCTGAGCTACAAAGTGTTAAAGTTAAATGTAGTACAAACAAACCATATTGTTTAAAAACATTCTCAATACCTTGCTGTAGTGTGGCTAATGATTCAAGTCGCTTAATTGTTTAAATCTGGTGAATTATTTACTTGACCTAATATTAAACTATTCTTATGCATCATCTAATACCAGAAACTGATTTTTAGTATCAGCCTATGGAGCAATTGATGCAAGATCAAATAACCTTTGATGAAAAAACATACACTTCCATAGTGTTTGTTCATGAAACGGAGGTGACACCAAATGTATAACTAGTAATAATAATTAGTGATACCCATATTTATATACATACTTTATATTTATTATCAATCCGAAATTCATTTTACAGCTTAGGTAATCTCTTCCTATTTAAAAATACTTACATTCCATGTTTTAGCTTTATATTCAGTAGGCAGATCCAAACTTTGTCAATCTCTTGTCTTACCATTATTCAAAACAAAATTTTTCATTTTCAGATTAGTAGCAAAATTGGAAGAGAAGGCGCCAGACCAGGTGGAAGTCTTCAAGACTAACATGAACAAAGTCATGAAGGAGCTCCTTGGCAGGTTTAAGGATCTCCAGTTCTTCACCGGCGAATCCATGGACTGTGATGGCATGGTAGCCATGTGCGAATACAGAGATATTGACGGCACCTCCACTCCCATCATGATGTTCTTCAAACACGGACTTGAAGAAGAGAAATTCTAAAAACTAAGCATAAAAATACTACTCATAATATTCCATGTACAACACCGAATCGCCTAAGACTCAATTTTGTATTTATTTTTTAAATCAAGTCCGCATAAAAACCGAGATTGTTTCGGCTTCCCCATCTCAAGGCTGAACAACTTTTGTAATGTGTAAATGAATGTTGCATACTATAAAATAAATTAATGAACAACAAACTTATTTTTATTTTGTAAACATCATCCACATAATGTGTTCAGTAGGCCTACTATGTAAGTAGCGACAGGCTCGAGAAGCTGTAAAACGCGACATAGTGACATTAGAGCCATAGTAGTTCTGTCAATATGTCGCGTTTGACATCTCTCTCAACAGTCATCTCTGCCGAAAGACATTCATTGCTGGACAAAGGATCTTCTCCACAATCATCGATCCTTCGCTGCCCGCATCTAGCGGGACTCACCAGATCGTCGGTCCACCTTGTGGGGGGCCTGCCTACACTACGTCTTCCGGCGCGCGGCATCTATTCAAAAACCTACTGCCCCAACGGGCGTGTCGGTTCTACGCGCAATGTGCTGCCTGTCAAGGTTGGCGATTCTTCGGGCTATGTCGGTGATTTTAGTTCGCCTGCGGATTTCATCATTCCTGATTCGATTACGTATAGCCCTCTTCATCGCCCTTTGGCTGACTTTGCCTTCTTATGATTTCCATCGTAAGCTAATTAATAAGTTAAGGCTTGGTTAGTCTATAAATAAATATAATGAGGGATGTTTATAAGAAAAGTGCCTGATATTTTGTAAAAGCAAATTTTTTCTACATACACATTTACAGCTTATCATGATTTCATCGCATGATTTAGTTTTTTTTTTTGTTAGCTTGGGCAGGCGCAGGCGTTTAATTCATCAACCTCGACACTGTCGCGAAATTTTTCTTTTTTTTTTTAATATCCAGTAGGTTATAGGTGGTTATAGGTACAGGGGTCATAAACTGTATTTAATATAAAGTCCGTTGTGAAGAAGTACTGATAGAAAAGTTGCTAAAGACGACTACTTCTGTTAAAATTTTCTATCTGTAACTACATCGAACTCAAACTAACAGAGGTAAGGCTTCTATATATCCTACCTAGAACACCAAATCTTTAAAATGAACTACCGGATTTTTGAAAAAATGTTTACTCAGCGAGTAATTTAATGGATATCAGTCATGGAGACCCTTAGGTTACTTGTTAATGTTCGGGTTTGAATCCCGGTGGCGCCCTCGTCGACCAAATATCACTTTGTGACCAAAGTTTAGTTAGGAGCGACATTGCAGGCTGAATCACCTGATTGTCAAAAAAGAAAGATGATACCGTGCTTCGGAAGGCACGTTAAGCCGTTGGTCCCGGCTACTATCTACTGATGTAGCCATGTCCGACGTCTGAGCTCAATAAATCTTACACCAGGATTTTGTAAGGCAGGTTAACCTTGAATAAAGCCGATGAGCAAGCGAGAGAATTTTGTAAGCTGGAAGAAAATTCTAATGTGCCATTGGTATGCAATGCAATTCATGGTGAGTGTAAGGTAAGAAAAAACACATTTTAAATTTGAGGTATGTTATATTTATCGAGTTTGTATGTAGGTAATAACTACAATAAAGTACAGAAATGACCGATGATCTATTACAATGTCGTGAGTTTATACTAATCACAATTTTTCATATGTATTCATCAATTTGTATACGTTTTAGGCGTCCTCTAGGCACTAACGCATGCCTTATACCTTAGTCTTTAATTTCTCGTATTTACAATGAACAAAAATACCTACATCATATTTGTACAAGTACAAATAACTGGATCTTATCATAAGAATCAGTTTTTGTAGTTACATGCATTTTAAAGTAGGAGAGGGAAATATAATTAATTTCAATTGGGTATTTGGTATGACCGAAATAAAGCACTAGGTACATATTTTCATATTAAAGACAAATAAGGTAAAAGTAATATAATAGGCAGTGATTGGTTGTACGTATATAAGTAGATTGTCAATAAACTGAGAATGCCTTCATTTCTATATTTTGTAAATAAAACGTTGACCTGCAAAACTTCCCAGAAAAGAGGTGCATTAGGAAAAATTCATCCGTTTGATGCAATGCGGAAAGGTCTAAGTAAGCTTATCTTTATAGACGTACTAGCTTTCCGCTCTGCGGCTCCACCTGCGCTAATAGTTTTTCCCGTGGAAAAGGCAGCCTGCGTGTTATTCTGATGTATAAGCTTTATTATTGTAAAGTTCATTAGTTTTTGCGTGAAAGAGTAACAAACATGCATCCTCACAAACTTTCGCATTTATAATATTAGTAAGATAGTTGCATTCATATAATATAGAAAGGAAAGCGCAAAACCTTTGATTATATACAACTTTGAAGGCAAGAACATTAAAGTGATATCAAATACCCAACTGAGATGCATTATTTTTTTCACGATTCCAATTGATTGATTGATTCTTCATAAGTACAAATTTTTCTACGGCTTATTTTATAAACAAAACGATATATTTTTAAATATTTTTATTTGAATACATGCCTACGCGTGTTTTTAGATGTACAAAAATTTAACATAAACCGAAAAAGGATTATTTTAATTATTTTATTAACAATTTAGGTTAAGTAGTTTGCAAATGGAACTAATTTATTGCGTTATTTCGGACGTAGTTGAGTGAAATTGAGGGTAGTTTTGTTAGAGATGTGTTAAAGGTAATTATTAACGGTAAGTTTCTGTCATAAATGACAGAATTAAAATTCGTACTTGGGGTCATATCACTTATAGCTTCAGAGCGAGGTCAGACAGGTCATAATTATTTGAAATTAATTTCAAGTAAAAAAATATTTCCTTACTACTCACTCAAGTTCACTCAACCTGTGAAAAATATTGAACACGGCTCGTGGCTTGTATGTTAGGGATCAAATATTTTATATAAAGGTAGGTAGGTACTAACCAGTAACATCATATCTTAATAAAATATAATTATTAGGATTGAGCATACAAAGTGTTTAAGGTGTAGTATGGAAATATTGTGTGCAATATTCGTACTTATTTCGTAAATACACCGTACTAATAGGTGTAATTAACAAGAGTGACGTAAGAAATCTCATAATGTTTAGGATATCAGTCGATAATATAGCAAACCATACAATGTAAGAAATTCTGAAATAATTTTACGATAATTTTAGAAGAACAAGATCGTATTAAATTTATAAATATCTCAATATAGTATAAATATATTTACATTCGTAATTCTAATATTTTTCATATTGGTGTCTTATTTAATGCACACTTAATTAGGTCATGTATAAATAAAATATTACAAGTTAAAAAGATTTCTTATGGAATGGTTTTTTGTACAAAATCAAATACAAACACTACAAAACTAGGTCCATTTCTCAAAACTACAATTAATTGGAAAGAAAACTGGTATCACTGGAACTAATTGTGGATTTTTAGGGTACTTAAGAGACTGAACTGGACTATCGTTCTTTTTATAAATCGTTGTTTGGAAGTTTTGAGAAAGAAATGGAACTCTAGTAGAAAAAATACAAATCACAATGTTTTATGATGTGTAGCAGGGGAGCCGACTGAAGCATCCCCTGCTACCCCTACTTATCGCGACTAGCTGTACATTGTACGAGTGTCCAGTGAAAGTTACACTTTCACGCCCGCCCCGATCTCACATCGAAAAATAGATCCATCACTACTTAATTTATTATAAATTTACAAATAAGGTACTCTTTTAAACCGAATAAAGAAGTCCTCACTGGTCGAACGTACACCGGACCTACTAAATGTCACTAACCGCTCTACAGCACTACGTCCCGTCACATATTCCGTCCCATAGAAAACTTAATGGAATGAAGATTTATTGCTAGAATTACAAGATCACAAACGATTTGATTGAAAGAGTTCATTCATAGTCCTCAACAGTCGAAGGTGTTGGAGTGCGTACAGGAGCGCGGGTACTCGTCGCGGCGCGCGTACTGTTCCGGTATCACAGAATACTCCGGCTCGCTGTACTCGTTCCGATCACGCTCATAGTCTCGCTCCCGATCGCGCTCGCGGTTGAATCCGATGATAGTTTCCGAATTGCGCATGTAGCCGTTCTCTTGTTTCCGGGAGTAGCGCGTGTCGAGGTTGCGCTGGAAGTTGTCCGGGTGGCACACGACGCCGTTCCGGTTGTTCTTCTTATCAGGGAGCGAGCTGAGGGAGCGCAGGGTCCCATTGTTGAGATGGTGCGCGGGTGCGCCGTTGTTGAGGGTTAGCGGCTGGTGTGGTTGGTGCCTCTCACCGCCGATGTAGGTGAAGCCGTTCGCGGG
>OX419584.1:14824769-14930864 GCA_948473455.1 Teleiodes luculella
AATCGGCCTGAGGCCGGGCGCGTGCGGCGGCGGAACCGGGGTACTGCGACGGGTGGATCCCACGGACAATGCAGTCCTCTTCAGTCGATATCGGCTTATGGTATTCTAGATTCTTCCTTCCTTTATTCCACTTGTAGTCCTTCAATTTCTCCTGCATGCTCTTCCTATATCTGTAGAGTATAAGAACTAGAGTCGCGAGCATAGCGACGGAAGCCGCTACGATTATGCAAATTATGGTCTGCTGTCGTGTATCGTGTAATACACAACCCAGATCATCTGCATTCAAACTCTTTAAGTATTTATCTTTTAAGTGTTCTGGATTTGCGCACTGGACTTGGGTGAAATTACTTTTATCGTTAAGGAGCTGGTGAAACCAATGAAGTTGGCAGTCACAGAATATGGGATTGTCAGTCAAATCTAACTGTCGAAGTTCCTTTCCCACAAACACAGCTTCACTGAGAGTTTTTATCGCATTATCTCTTAGGGTTACATGCTTCAGCTTCGGTAATCCTAAAAAAGTACTGTCTTCCAGAACTGACATTTTTTTGTTGTTACAAATAACGATAGATTCCAAATTCACATTATCTTCGAATGCTCCTTTTTCTATCCTCTCCAGGTGAGGTGCTCCAGTAATGTCCAACAGTTTTAGATTCCTCAACCCTTTAAAGGAATGGCTTTCTAAAACTATGAAGTCGTTTTGACCTATGTACAGTTCTTCTAGTCTTGTAAGGCTAGACAACTGTTGCGTGGGCACAATACTCAATCGATTTCCAAATAGGTTGAGACTTCTCAGTCCTGGTAGACCTCTAAAGGCATTTTCACTTATATTGAAGAGACCAGCTCCATTCAAATCTAAAACAGCTAGTCTATTAAGACCGGCAAAGGCATCATCTGGTAGGTTGGAGAACGCGTTTAGACCAACATGTAACTCCGCAAGACTTCCCAATAGGCTGAAAGAAGCTGTTGGCACTGAGCTCAGCTGATTGTCATCCAAATAAAGTATTCTCAGAGCAGATAATCCGGCGAATGCTCTGGGCTCAATCCTGGAGATCCTATTCTGTCCCAGGTTCAGTTCTTCTAATCTAGGGAGGGTGGAGAACACACCGTTAGTGAGTTCTTCTAGGAAGTTTCTCTTCAAATTCAGCACTGTCAAGGAGTTCAATCCTTGGAAGGTAGTGTTCGTCACTGAGGATATTTTGTTGTGATTCAGGTGTAGTTCTTGGAGTTTGCGTTGGTACGAGAAGCTTTTTGAAGGGATATTGACAAGGTGGTTCTGGGAAAGGTCGAGGTGTTGCAACTCGGCGTAAAATTGCATGGAGCTGTCTATAGTCTTGATCTTGTTGTTGCGGATGATGAGACGCTGAATCGAGGGGTTCAGGGCGATAGGGAGGACATCTAGTCGGCTTTCCTCACACACCACGACCAGGGTGTCATCGTTGCATATGCAGCCTGGAGGGCAGTTGGCCAGCGCGGCAGCTCCGCTTCGGAAGGCCAGGATTTCCAAGGATATAAGCAGGATCTGGAATAGAAGAAATAAAGAACAATGAGTAATGTTAAAGAAAAATAAGAATAAGTACTTTTTCTGTTAGTCCTCAATTGTTAATTTTGCGGGCGAGACGGTTTTTAAAATGTATTTTATTTTCGGAAGACAATCTAGCTCGTGCAATCTCTGGTAGGACGGAGCTTATGACACGTGTCTGCATTAGAACCTTTACTGTCGCGTCGCAAACACTTTTTGAAGTCTTTTTGGGACACTGCGACGATTGTTTGCTTTACAAAGGCAGACAGCAGCGTTATAATATCTAGGTGTCGTCGCGTCAACTCTCTCAGTTTATCTTTTTGCCAGACTGTTACCAACACAATAGTAGGCTAGCTCACTTTACATCATATACACCAAGAAAGTGCAAAAGAGACTGCAAATCGTGCACGTTTATTGTGGAGAAGCAATTTCATATTTCAAAAAATGCGGAGATAGAAAATCCTTCCTTTTTGATTTTGCACGATTCCTGTTATTCTGAACAAAAAGAACCCAACGAGCGAGATTCAATTCTTTAAAAACAACATTCCCCTGTTTTAAATACGGATGGAATAATGTTATGCAAAAGGTAAATTGATCGACAAAAAACGTAGCGGAATCAATGTAAGAGAGCCGGGAGTGAAAAAGAGAAGATAGAATATTGAAGCAGGAATTTGCACGGTTTTAATTTATTAAAATGCGCCCAGTCGGGGTGCCGGAGGCAGCGCCTTTGCTTCACAGACTACTTTTATTACGGTTCCCCTTTTCAACAATTAGCTCTAGGTACGACTCGGGCGAAGTCGAGAATCGAGATTCAAGATTCGACTGTAGAATTTACAAAGTTAGTTCACAGGGACGAATGTACAAGGGGATCACCTATTTATTTATTTGTAAAACTAAAAATATATAAGTTAAAAACACAAAATTTTACACTGTCAAGTTTGATCACTTCAACTCAAGTTTCTAGCTTTTTCGTACGTGACCTAACCTAGTTTGTACTCACATAACTAATAATTGAGGCTTAGTCAGTAAGTCGAATAAAAGCAATAAATTGCACGTTGTATCTTATAAGATTCCTAACTTTCGCGTTGCCATCATTAAACTTAGATAACTAGTACATAAAACAAAAATCATCTAAAAATCGCCTAGGTACCTATCTATCCACCCCTGATAAAACCCTTTCTAGTCATTATAATCGTCCTGGATCAGCCCCTATAGTCTTTAACTTCGTAATAGGAGCAGCCAGATAGAACTCGGACCATCTCCAAGACAAAGAAGCTTAGTAAATACGATACGAAACGCCTGATGAAAACTCAATTGCATCTAAAGAGCTGGCAGTCGCAACAACGCTCCGTCTGCAGCAAGCCTGTTAATAGAACAATGTCGGAGTTTCGTATTTGATTTTTGGAAGATTTTCCGCTTTATTTAGCTTTTGTGTTTCAACATCATCAGGTATTTGTAACTATGTAATGACACGAATAACTCGTTACAAAATAAACGGATTGGCCCAGTTCGCATCCAAATATTTTCGCCAAATGAAATGAGAAAGTTCAAAAATTCTTTTAAGAGAAAAATAAGAGATAATAAGTTCGACTTTGTGTTTTTTTATGACGTTAATTTTAAAGTCAAGGCAGCAGGTTTCCCCGAGCGTCAACTTTAATCACGAAATAAATGCTTGTATAAATATTTAGCTGTAGCGCATAGTATCCTATCTACTTGTAGTTACATAACACTGGAGGTAACTAAGTAAGCAGATTGGCAAAACATAACATTTATTACACTTACTTTTAGTTTACCTCGAGCGAAGCGGTCGGTAAATAAGAGGAAAACTCAATCCCAACAACAGCGTTCCGTCTGCAAGCGAGTCTGACGAAACAATGTCGCAGTTTTGTATTTGATTTGTGTTCTTAGTTTCTTGGATTTAAGAGACAAAACTATTTCAGCAACAAACTTTAAATGGTTGGTTTTGTAGATACCGTGTTTTGGTTTTGTGTACTTAGATTTTCGACATTTCGACGACAACGTTCCGACGACGAACGACGATATAGTTGATTATGATGGCGAAAGTATCACTACGTATTGTTTGTTACGCCTAAGTTACTGATTGGATTCAGATGAAATTTGGTAGATTGGGAAATGTCCCAATCTACCAAATTTTTATCTTATGATAAAGGAAACGATGAAAAATAACGAATGCGCTCATATGAAATGTTCAAGATTAAGAAAAAAATCAAAAGGAAACCTGCAAATAGCGACAAAGGTTTTTTGAAAAGTCCACCACCTAATATCATCAAGTGGTATGACATGTTCACCCTCTGATATGGTAGGCTCGAGCCCTTCGGTGGGAACGTGTAGGTAATATAAAGTAAATAGCACCTATCGATTCGATCTTTAAAAAAATGTACAGCACATTTTCTTAGGTACATTTTCCCTTCATTTTCCACTTTCCCGTTACATAGAAAAGGCGTGACGTGTGATACGTGGGCGTGCCCTACGAAGCCGTAAAGAACAGGCTGGAGTTTCTATGCAAATTATAAGTAATAATTGCCCGAGGATAAAAAAATATATGAGGGAAAGGCAATAAAGTTGGCAAGGACTGGCTTTAATATTTTTTTGCAGCGATAAAACAGTCTTTGGATTAAAGTCACATGTGTGAGCAGCGTCGGTGGCCAAGTGGCTAGGGCCGTTGACTTCCATTCGAAAGTTCGCGGGTTCATGCCTCGGCACTTACCAATGTGTTTTCGATTTTCGAATTCATAAGTACCTACGTTTATTCGACGCTCCTACGGTGAAGGAAAATATCGTGAGGAAACCTGCACATATCTGAAAAGTAATTCAAGGGCTGTGTGTGAAGTTGACCAACCCGCACTGGGCCAGCGTGGTCGACTAAGGCCTATTCACCCTTATTTCAGGGTAAGCTCGAGCCCCTCGGTGGGAACATATATGAACTATTAATGATGTGTGCACTGTGCCTAACGATCTCCTTTAACCCTTTATAAGGCAAAACAACGTTATAAAATACATTCGTTTTCGATTTTATGTTCAGGGTATAAGGTTAAAATTAAGGTGTGGAAGAGTAGTAGAGTAGCAAGATACACGCGTTAATTTTCATGTTTTTCATTTTTGGAACAAAGATCCGTTGGCCATTGGATTAGTCTACCATCCTAAGGAGTTTTTGCACTATTTAAAAGATACTGATTTAATCCACATCGCAGACTTCAGTCAGCTCGCGACCCCGCCGAAGCAAGGGCAAAAATAAGGTATCGTAGAACATACCTATTTAAAATTATAGACCCGTAAATATACAAAATAATGCAATGTGTACTAACCGCGAAGCCTCAAACAAACATACTGATTTAAGTTATTCAAATAATAACAGTCGGGTAAAAAAGTATAATGCCGTGGAGTCTGTAATCGACTTTGAGTACACTAAGTAAAATTCTGATAAAAGCACATAAAAGTAATCTTTTTATTAAGTCATTATAAGAAATTTCTAGAACAAGCTGAAGTTTTAACTTTGACTAGTCACACAAGTACCATTTCAATAGTGCCTACATTTAAAGAATTCTAATATTAACATAACTTAAGCTATTTCAATGAAAATAACAACCCTAATGGAACAATAATAAGTTCGTACAATAAAAGATTCCCAAGAAAATTCTAGAATTTAAATAAGTAGATTCTCGTTATAGAAATATTGGATTGAATAATATAAAAGTTAATGGAGTTTAACAAAAATATGTAAATTTTGGAGTACATTGTTAATCTTATCTTAACTAGCCCTGTGTGTCCCACTGCTGGGCAAAGGCCTCTCACCGCTCTCTCCATGACCCTCTTTCCTGTGCCTCTTAATGCCATGTTTCGCTGAAGGGGTCTATTTCGTCTCGCCATCGTCGCGTGGGTCTACCTTCTAGAAAGATTTTTATTGTAGTTGTTTTAGGGTCACACAAAAGAATTCCTCGAACGAAACATGGATTGAAAGACGCCAGATTATTTTAAGCTTAAAAGTCTTACAAAATAAAAAATGTTTTTTTTTTCTTGTTTTTTTTTATCACCACTTCTATAATACTACGTGTTATACTATTCTAAACTTTAGTGACATTGTATTTAGCTTTTTTTTCAATATACGTACAGACATTTTTGACCTTTACAGTTTTATTATATTACTAGCTTTCCGCCGCGGCTCCGCCCGCGTTAACAGTTTTTCCCGTGGGAATGAAGCATTTTCCCGCGGTAAAAGGTAGCCTATGTTACTCAGGGTAAATTTAACTTTCTAATGGTGAAATAATTTTTGAAATCGGTTTAGCAGTTTTTGAGTTTATTCATTACAAACATACACACACACACACAAAAAAAAAAATCTTTCCTCTTTATAATATTAGTATGAGTATGATATGATAGTATGAAGAGATTGCACCATGTTTACGGGAAGCAAAACGATATCTCCTTTTGTATGAAAACCTACCTACCTACCTCTTCTTTATATTAAAGAAACAATGTCGACCCCCTATGCTCGGCTCCCGGGAGATGTTCCGCGTGTCAATTAAGAATTGACATCGTTCCCGGAACGCTAATCCAATCTTTGTTTATTTACCTTATTAACCTAAATAAAATTGCCAAAGATATAAGAAAGCTTTTATATTTCCAAGAATATTTTTATGTTTACTCACAATTTTATGCTAGGAACCAATTAATGGTCGCCAAAACTAAATATTACAGGCTAGTTATAAAAAGACTTGGGAACATTGGGCATTGCGTGCTACCTCGTTCCCACTTTGTTTTCTACTTCATTTCTCTTTCTGATGAGAAATGAAGTAGAAAACAAAGTGGGAACGAGGTAGCACGCAATGCACCTCGTTACAGACTTAACAGAGATAATGGAGGTCATATTGCTAAATAGTAATGCCCTTCAGTTTGAACAAAAGCAACACCTATACAACCTAAAAAAGAAAGAATAAAGCTATTAATCATGTCGCCGAACAAAATATAGTGACGCATTGCTACGCCGTAGCAGTGTCTACGAAAATGCTACGCGATCAAAAGTGTCTACGAAACTATGATCTGAGATTTTTTGTAGAGCATTATAATACTTCTATGGGTTATATACGAAGCGTGCCGATACCGTCAACTTGACATGAGCATATAAGTCTGTGGTAAAATTTTAAGTCCCTGATAAACAAGTAAAGTGCCCTCACTCAAGGTGTCGAGACGTATACCGCCGGAGGCAAAGTGTTGTCTCAAATGTTTTCGGTTCATCGAGCTAACAGTAAAATACTTAGCAAACTCCTCGAGGGCAGGCGCGGCCGCAATACAACCCAGGTCTTACAACACGCACCGTCACTCAAAATGCAAATCCGACCGAATTCTTGCCCTTTCTAGTAGAACCCTAGCTAAACCTTCGATATTTAAATTTTGAGTGCAAAATTAGGGTTGTTCCATGCGAGTCAATTATAACAAAAAATAACGATGTTTATAAATCTCAAACAGCGAAATGTGTGGAACTTTTGTTACCTGTGTAAAAAACTTTCACAGATTTTGTTTCTTTAATATTTAATAAAATCAATGATTATGATAAACCTGGTATTATTTTCGTGGGGCAGTAACAATGTAACACATGTTATTAATTTGTAACTTACCTAATACAAAAAAAAAAGGAAATTGGTAGGTAGTAAGACGAAAACTGGATTAACATAGCCTATTTTCAAAGGAATATGCCACCACCCGAAGGCTTTTTATAATAATTTTAAAATCTAATCACCTAATGTTTTCTAATCTTTCACAATTTACATTAAAACCAAAGTTACGAGTAAATTCTTTGATCTTTCACGGGATCTTCTTACAAACCCTACCAACCCTTCCATATTCAAATTAGCGGCCAAAGTCTGGGAGAGCTGATTAAAAATTCGTCCGGCGGACGACCGCGGACTGAATCACAAATTGTATTCGGAAATTAGGCCGAGACATTCCGAATAACGTTATACCCGTAATGTTGGCAGAACTGTTCGCGAGACGATTTCATTAAGACCCTCGCTGATTCTCGAGATAATTAATTACCTAGTTATTTTAAATAGATTTTTGGGTGTCAAGTTTCTTCAAGTGAATAACAACTTTATGTAGATGTAAATAAAGTTTCTTTATAGATCACATACGAAGGGCTGGGCTTGACAACGGCTAGACATACTTTATAAACCGTTCTTTATACAATAATTAAACATTTTCAGATTATTTTAATTACTCGAAATTCACCTCAAGAACATAATTCTGTTATTTTTATTTTCCATTTTTCATGTGTCCCGTAAATAATTTGTTGTGCGTCGACCACGCTTACCAATTACGCGAAGCCAATAAATCCCGATGAAAATATTGATAACGCCATTGATGCAGTTGTTCCGGCGTCCAATAAATTATACAGAACGCCGCGCCTCTCAGTTTGTGTTTTTATATTCTTTGGATGCTAAAGCACCTGTTAGCGCAAAAATGAACCTACATATTAGGTAGTTAGGTACTACTGATTTCTAGCCATTTGGTATTCTGTGCCATAATGAAGAATTTTCACGGGATGGCGTTACTGGCGTTCACAATTTGTCATTCATTACAATGGCACGGACATAAAATACAATCTTTGGGTAATTTTAATCTGTAAACGAGACTGTTAAAGAAATAAGTACGAAAATAATAATAATAATTAATGAAGGATGTTCTACTGAATGATTGTACTAGTATTTTTTTATTTAGGATCAAAGAAGATAGCTAAAGGTAAGATCTAAAATAGATGTATTCTACATTTTGATCCTTATTTTTCTTCAGCGGTGTAGTAAGTAATCAAAGTCATCCGATTTCTTTGATCAAATGGAGAAAGGTACAGTAGGTAGCATACCCACCATTGTAAAGTTGATAGATAGAAAACAAAATAATATTATGTATATTGTACTATATTATGAAGGTATATAAATATTTTAATCAGATCTCTATTAAAAGAGTAACCGCTTTAATTGTAATCGCTTTTGTTGCAACGTTCACCCATCTGAATACGCTCTTTTAACAGTAGTCAATTCAGAGTTCGTTCAATAGTTTCAAAAGCTTTATAGAAATTCATTGAACTCGTTTCACTCGTTTATTGCGACCAAACAAACGCGCGTCAATTAACAATTTGGAGAATGCACGCCGCACGGGCCGTTCATCTCGTCGCTCGGATGCGTTCGAAATTCAAAATCTGCATAACGCGGTCCATTGACGAGCGCTTGTGCTCAAATGAGGCGCGAAAATGACAACCAACCTTATATGACCTTCCCAAACTATTCCGGAGTAGAGTTTAAACGTGCCAAAAGGGATGGACGAAGTTCCACGTGTGTAAAGGAACACAAATATTCGCGCAAACGGAGACTGGGCTTTGTGAATGCGCGATTTTGGATTAGACCGAGGGGATGTTGAGCAGAATAGTTCTAAGTTTGAAATTCGATTCGGCGAGGTTTCGAATTTGGAATGTGTTAGCTTTTGGGTAAAAGCAACCAGCCAGTCTGTTTACTTGCTGAGAGTGCCCGATTGTATTTTATGTTTGATTTGTCGAAATGTCTGAAATCGTTCAGTCGTCTGTCTGTTGAATCAATATAAATAAAAATAAAATTGGATTCGAAAATACTTTTTTTACATATTAACACATTCAGTTTTCTGTTTATTATATAGCAAGAACTGAAACAGATCACACGCACAGCAGCATAAAACCTGCTTTCTTTGCATGAAAAAGAAAATTTTTAGCTCAGTATCCTGATACAGGTACAAAAAATATAAACCTATGCATTAGACTACAGAACTTGAAGGTATTCACTTCATTACTCCCGCAAGGCATTATCGGAATATCGACGTTAATTCATTACAGGTAAAGTCTAATGGAAATTATACGCATTTCCATGTTATTCCACATTATCTGGAATAATGTAGTGCTCTCGCGATATCTAAACCAATCATCTGTTAATTAATTTGAGCGCGTTCAAGCGTCTGCCGGTACAAACACATATGCTTAAGTATATATATTGGTTGGTACTAATATTGAGATAACCTAACTATGGGTTTAAGATAATATTGTGGAATAAGCTGTGCTAATGCGAATAGGGTCCCTAGGTACACTAAGGTTACTTATATTACATATAAATATATTATTATTAATATGATTATTATTATATTACATTGTATAATTACGTAAATTTTTTGGTTAGACAGAAACTTTAGTTGCTTTTTTATCTAGGTTGGTGTCAAGAAGAAAAGAGTTAATAAACCTGTTCCTTGAATGCTTATGTTTTCTCTCTTATTTGATAAAAAGTATATCTACAAAGGCGCGCGTAAGATAGATATTCCAACTCGCTTGGAAGGTTGGCATTTTGGCAGTAACCTCTTTATTTAAGAGTTATTCTTCATTAGTGTGAGACGAGATAGAACCAGCCTTGGTTTGAGAAAAACTTATTAACTTCATCTTACTTCGAATTTTTCTTCTTACTTTCTAACTTATGATTTGATTATGTTTTTTTTTTCTGAAAATAAATAAAATTGGATTCTTACCAAAAATATGTTAGACATAAGAATCGACGCTACGCGCCGCGCAGCCTTGTGTGGCGCCATCTGTAAAGATGAGAAGGTAACATTAATACAAATTAAAATAAACACGTCGAGAGGTGGCAAAGAGGCTAGGGCCGTTGACTTCCATTCAAAATTCCGCGGGTTCAAATCTCGGCACGTACCAATGTGTTTTCGATTATTTAATTCATTAAGCAACGAAAACGTGCTTTTACGGTGAAGGAAAACATCGCGAGGAAACCTGCACACACCTGTGAATTTCAAAAGTTGTTCGTGAAGTTAACCAATCCGCATTAGGCCAGAGCAGACGAAGGCCTATTCACATTATTTACTATGATTTCAGGGTAGGCTTGAGCCTTCAGTGGGGAGATTTTTATGAGCTGTTAAGAACAAAAAAAAAACCACAGAATTCAAGAACAAAGCGCGTAGATTTTCCTACCTCTTTGAACTTGCAATCCGTAATTTTTTTATGGCACAGAACGCAAACGTTTACTTTTTAAGTTCATTCACCTCTCCGACCATTCCACAACTGCATTAACAACAGACAAGAAAATAACACACAATAGCAAAATATAGGACGGTACCAACAATTTAATCGGAACTGGACGCGTCCTGTTTTTTTATTCAAAGTGGCATGGCGAACCTGAGAATATGATACCTAATGCATAGTTAGGGGGCCCTAGATAAAAATAAATGGACTTGGGCAAGTCAAGTGAAGCTGGTGTCGATTTTACGAAACGATATTAAAAAAAACAAATGACTTTGATTATATTATATTACATTTTATAGTTGTTTTTTGTCGATACGTTGCCTGACTGCTCTTTCCAAGGATTAGCTTCTCCGGCGTACAAGAGATGGCATGCCTTTTTTTTTTAATTGACATTTGCTTGTGTTGAAAAGGTACGACCAAACAAGCTTCACCTGACTTGCTGATGGCATGGCATAGCATGCATGATACGAATTACGATAATAAATGAAGTATTCAATCAAAAATCACAAGATGTATCGCTACCATCAACCGGCTGAACGGTAAACGCATTGCTACGAAAAAATCCACGTAAGAGGCCTCAGAATCGGCTACGCTGCGAATACTTTTGTTAAACAATGAAACTAAATGTAGAGTACAGACAAAATGATTTCCAACTACCCTCGTCTACTTAGTCCTTCATTGGGATCAATTCTGGCGTGGCCGCTAAAATTTCAAAATTCAAGTTGTTGGTCTCTATCATTCATATAGGAATCGAAAAGGATGGGAGATGAATGAATTAAATGTTGAATGAATGATATTTAAAATAAGCAGCGCAGCTGTCAAATTCAGCTTAATTTAATCAGGATGTTTTTATATGGCTGCTAAATTAGTGCAAACTACGCGTAAAATCGATGTTTGATGTCTTTAAATTTGAGTTGACTATAACCTATCCCTTTTCGTTCTTAAGAACGTGAATGGAACATATGATTTTTAAATTTAAGTTAGAGCGTAATATGTAGAATCGGGCCCATTATACTCCCTAACGACTTAACTGGCAATATTTCAGGAGCCATTAATTTGAAGCTTAAAGGAGGTCAACACTCTTTATATTTGCTCACTCAATGCTTTCCATTATCCCCCCTTTTAGAACACTATTTTATTATACAGGGTCGCTGTTTTGAATAAATGAACGAAATAATACGAGTATATTTTTATTCGTTATGTAAAATGCAGGTTGAACACTATTCTGCGTTCTAAAACACAAATTGCTGATGTGACCTAAGCAACCTCCAACCCTAAAAGCCTCTAAACTAAAGTGGGTGGTGGGGCCACATGGCAGATGTATTGTGGGCAAAAACCAGTTGATGCCACCAACTGAGACAAGGCGACGCGGTAGACCCAGACGGCGATGGCGAGACGAGCTAGACGCTTTCAGCGAAACATAACAGGAAGAGGCACAGGGAGAGTCATGGAGAGACCGGAGAGGCTTTTGTCCAGCAGTGGGACCCACACACAGGGCTAGTTATGACAAGAGAAAATTCAGGTAAGACTGAAATTGATGTTTCCTGATAGAAATTGCTTGCCTCCTTACATCAAAATAAAACACACCTAATTTGTTTCATACACTGTTTGATTTGGTTCTGCTTATAAAAACATATTTCATAATTTTCAGTTCATTTTGAAGTCGATATAATTTTATTATTTTTATTTTTTTACTTATCAAAGTGTGCAAAATATGGTTCATAGGATCTTAATACAAAAAAATTTTAGTTGCATTGTTGTAATATAATAATATGTCAGACTTATTACTTCTTCTAAGCATCCTGTATATCAAACAAACCGCAACCACACATGTCATTTTCCCATCGACTCTACCATTACCTGGTTAGCCCCTAATGATTAGAACATTTTTATTAAACAGCACAGGCGCAGTCGGGTTCTTATTATTCTACTTTGTGTACTGAGGTTACTGCTCTTTGATTTAATAGTTTTTAAGAATTGATGTCTATATAAATAGTAAAATATGGAGAACGATAGTGATAATACAAAGACACGCTTGTTTTCTCTGAAGCAGTGCTTTAAGAAAGTAAGTAACTCTTTATTGCTTACACATAATAAGATTTTTACAAATAACTTTAGTTGGCTTACACCGGACATAAATAAATAGGAAAGACTTACGATAGAGTCTTCAGCACCCGCGTAAGTCCGGTGAATATTAATACAAAACAAGCATACTTTGGTAAATAAAAAAATATATAGGTACGAAAGGATTTTATGTACCTATACTGTTTTGTGTCTTATGTAAAATAACATATTTAGCTGTGAGTGAATACAATAACATTAGTAGTTTAAGGAAACAGCTTTATTTAATACCTATAAGACATTACCTATGTTTAAAAGAAAAACCACAGAATAAATAAAAACAGTAGCACCAGCAAAGTAAAACATTGTCAAACAGCGCAATAGCGCGGCGTACAAAGTAAACGGTAGCACTATTATTTATTCTGTGACGGTCGACAAGTTTGTGCTCCAGGGTAGCATATTAGCGCTTTACATGCACTTTGCCCTTTAGTCGGATACTGAGTTGGGTAAAACGTTTATTTATAGATTTAAGTTTATTAGTCTACTAGCGACCCGCCCCGGCTCCGCACGGGAAAATGGTTATTGTGGGTTAAACTAAAGTATATTATGCATGTATTATAGAATAGAATAGAATAGAATAGAATATACTTTATTGCACACCAGAATAAAACAGAACAGTTAAATTCACGAAAAAATATAAAGAAAGTGTACATGTAGGCGGCCTTATTGCTAAGTAGCAATTTCTTCCAGGCAACCTTAATATTATACATATAAACCTTCCTCTTGAATCACTCTATCTATTAAAAAAACCGCATCAAAATCCGTTGCGTAGTTTTAAAGCTTAAAGCATACATAGGGACATAGGGATATAGGGACATAGGGACAGAGAAAGCAACTTTGTTTTTAACCCCCGACGAAAAAGAGGGGTGTTATAAGTTTGACGTGTCTGTCTGTCTGTCTGTCTGTCTGTCTGTCTGTCTGTCTGTCTGTCTGTGGCATCGTAGCTCCTAAACGGATGCGCCGATTTTGATCTAGTTTTTTTTGTTTGCAAGGTGTCACAATCGAGAGTGTTCTTAGCTATGATCCAAGAAAATATCTTCAGCCATTTGAAGATTATCAGCTCTTTTCTAGTTGTTGAAAGGATCAAGTAACGGTTTCGTGTCGGGGGTTATTAAATTTTTTAATTTAGTGTTATAAGGTACGGGCGCCGATGAAGGCCCACTTAATTTCAAATCCTTGTAAAATCTTGCAGTTAAGTAAAGTAAAGAAAAAATATAATGGAAATTATAATATATTTATTTGGGAAGCAAGATACCTAAAAAAGTAGTACAGCTTTTGGCATTTTAACACAAAGATAAACACTTTTTATAAACTTGGTATTGGGCTATCTTGGGAAGCTGGTCGCCGAAGATGGCCCGAAAAATATTAATGGAAATATATGCATTATAAACATTTT
Source organism: Teleiodes luculella (assembly GCA_948473455.1). Lineage (NCBI taxonomy): Eukaryota > Metazoa > Arthropoda > Insecta > Lepidoptera > Gelechiidae > Teleiodes > Teleiodes luculella. The sequence goes on from OX419584.1 coordinate 14,838,861, forward strand.
AACACTTTTAACATAAAATATCAAAATGAAACACGATCTTCTCATAACATTATTCACAAAAGGTAAAATAATTAACTAAAAATTCAAATGTGGGCCATCTTAAATCTATCAAAATATAAATCAACTATAAAATAAAAACTAACTACTAAATAAAAATATATTTTACTTTTAAATTAACTTTGAAAGTAACTTATCGAAAATATAAAGAAATCAATTCTTTTTTAACCCCCGACGAAAAAGAGGGGTGTTATAAGTTTGACGTGTGTGTCTGTCTGTCTGTCTATCTGTCTGTCTGTCTGTCTGTCTGTCTGTCTGTCTGTCTGTCTGTCTGTCTGTCTGTCTGTGGCATCGTAGCTCCTAAACGGATGCGCCGATTTTGATCTAGTTTTTTTTGTTTGCAAGGTGTCACAATCGAGAGTGTTCTTAGCTATGATCCAAGAAAATATCTTCAGCCATTTGAAGATCATCAGCTCTTTTCTAGTTTTTGAAAGGGTCAAGTAACGGTTTTGTGTCGGGGGTTATTAAATTTTTTAATTTAGTGTTATTCTAAAACATTTTTGTTTTAGTAGGTGGGCTATCTAAGGGATACTGATAATTAACTTTGAGATCAATCAAAATAAGTGTACATAATAGTAAAAACAAATAAGACGCTATTGTCTTTAATTATGTGCGTGTATTCTTAACAAAAAAATAAATTATCCCAAAATAATCTGAAAAGCGAATGGGGCTATGTTGGGGATCATATTATGGGCCACCATGATAGGAAATGACCCCCAGTTTAAGTATAATCTCGTAAAAATACAAAATAGGTAGGTAATAAAATAATAAAACTCATCTGTAATTTCGTTGATTAATAAATTAAATACGAGTTTTCACAGTTTAGAGCAAACAGATTTGCTTTTAATTTGCAAATTTTCAAAAGAAATGACATCGTGGAGTTTATAAAACGTGTATCATCGTCCTGACATGACCAAGCAAACTGTCGTTTGTCTTCAAAATGCGCCCCGGTAATGAAACACACTTGCACTATTGTCTATGATACTAGTAGCATAAACCCGCGTAATTTCAAATGTTTCGAATAATCATAACTGTATTTTTTTTAAAGTGGGCTATCTTAGGAGCCGGGCTATCTTCGGCGACACTACCTTATACTATGTAGTGATAATCTTTAGAAAGGACATTTTACCACAAGAAGGTAAAAAGAAGGTAAATAAAAACAGAGGACAGCCTCTAGCTAATGACATAAGAAACGATTAGAAAAAAATCGTTATTACTTTAAATTTCCAAAAAAAGCGGAGATATATTATGCATGAACTATGATGTATGCTTTAGAATTATACTGGAATAGTATAGATAAAACAGAAAAATAATCGCTCAAAGCGATAAGGCCGCCAATTGCCTTTTACTTGTGATGTGTTATTTTATCTCACTGTGTTTTTCAGTGCAATAAAGTATAGTATAGTATACTAGTTTTCCGCGTTGACAGTTTTTCCCGTGGGAATGAGGTACTTTCCCGCGTTAAAGGTAGCCTATGTTACTCAGGGTGAATGTAGATTTCTAATGGTGAAAGAATTTTTGAAATCAGTAGTTTTTGAGTTTATTCATTACAAACATACACACACATACAGACACACAAAAATACAAATCTTTCCTCTTTATAACATTAGTATGAAGTGAAGTATGATGATGATTGAATTTGAAAAATAATAAAATGAAATGGAAAATAATCCCCCCTGCTTTATCTATCTTATGTACATTTTAATGAAAACGGTCTCTTAAAAAGCTATCTAAGATTTTCTAACCTGCAGAACCAAAATCTTTGATACTATAATTAGACTTTTGATAAAAGATTAAACTCAGTAATTTGTAAACTAAGAAGTTAGAAGTTTGAAACTCAGTTTATTACGTTTTAATAATTTAAATTAAAAAGTTTAATCTAAACTCCGAACTATTAATTATTTTCTCATTGCTAGTAATTGAAACTTAGAAATAAATAGCAATTAAAATAAATTGTTTGTTTGTTTATTTGCTTGCATTGAATCGACTCCGAAACTACTGAACAGATTATAATGAAAATTGGCATAAAGTTAAAGTAAAAAAAACATTTTTTCATGTCTTAAATTTGATGTCATTTATCGCCTTATCGACTTGTAGGTTGTAATCTTTTACGAGTGAAAGCATAGACAAACAAACAAACAGAAACACAAATTGTCGCATGAAGTCGCATCCTACCTTATACTATGTAAGTAATTATTTTATAAATGAGTAAGTTATAGTTACTTGTCTGACTGATTGTCAAAGAATTATATTTCAAATTCCTTATAAACAAGTTCAACTCTCAGACAAATCTTCCAATTATAATTTCCACCAGGTCAAAAGTATTCCAACATACCTACCCTTACCTACATCACTTGTTAGCACTAACTAATGTTGCCAACTCCAGTGAATGGGATATGTTCCGGTAGTCCATATTTGCGCACTAATTGTCTTAGATAGTTTACGTAGGTACGCTGTATGTAGGTGTTGTAGGTGGCATTGAATGTTCTGGAGGGTTCTGGGAATTCTCGAGGGAGACTAGCGCGATATTAGAAATTTCGGTAACAATAGTGTATTTGCTTGGCAGGGTTGAAGTTTGTAATTGAGTAAGCTACGTAATATTAAAATAATGCGAAAGTGTAATTGTTTGTTCACGCCCTAACTAAGCAACCAATCGACTTAATTTTCGGCATATAGTTAGTTGAAAGGATGGAGAGTAACATAGGCTACTTTTTACCGCGGGAAAATACCTCATTCTCACGGGAAAATCTGTTACTGCGGGCGGAGCTAGTTAGAAATAAAAACGACATTTGACAGCGTTCATATTTGAGGATAATCAATAGTTTTTAAAGATAATTTGAATTAAGACCGTTTTGTTTTCAATTGACCTACACTTGTGTCGAAAAGATGACCAATAAAGCGACCAATCAAGCTTTACCGGACCTGGAAATTTAGACCATATTATAAACAGACCGTAGAGTAGCTGACAGAACAATGACAAAAGTAAATAAATCGACAAAAACAAAACAGGAAAAGCTAGTCCATTTCTTATCCTGACGTTTCACTAAATAACCTGAAAACAATGGCGCTTCAATGGCGTTGCATGATGCAGCTAAAATAGAATACACGGGGCAAATGGCCCAGATTGCGCGGGAATTCTTGACGTCCGCCATTATTCAGCGACGCGCGCATTCTTCGTCCACGTTCAGGCAATGGCATGCGCGCCATTCAGCCTATCCGGAGCTAGTGTTCGGGCTATTTTATTATCTCGCTCGAGAATTTTTGGCACTTCAGTAGATAGTCGAGAACACAGTATAAGTCATGATGCTAGGCCTAACTGGTTAAGACTTAAGATCATGATTTTAGCCGAAAGATATCCACTGCTAGACAAAGGCCTTCTTCCAAAAATGATAAACAGATATTATTATTTACAAGTCTATGCATGATCTACTTAAAACTTAATCACATTAGCTACGCTGCATGAAGGAAAAGTAACACAACGATCAACTTTGCGAGCCTTTTAGTACCAAATAACAGTCCTTATCTCTCAGTGAACTATCAAGAGAATTGGTAACAGAAATGCAACTAGCTAGCAGAAGTCCTCAGCAAGTTTTAACTGCAGAAACTATCGCTGAATCGCATCAATGCCTAAGCAACTAAGTACGAACGAGCCACTACTGGTACCTGCAATGAACGGAACACTCAAAAGCCTAGGGAGCAATGTATACCTAAGATATGCGGCGAAACTATCGTCTTCCATTACTGGTTTCGGGAGAAGCTTGAATAAACTTGAAGCTTGAATTGTACGCTCTGACACGCCCTTGTTTTTTGCGAACCTCTATTTAGGTATATGACTGAAGCCTGAGGATAGTTGAGGCGTTCCTAAGCTTTTTTCAGTAAGGCAAGGATAGATTTATATCGGCTCCGTAAGTTAGATTATTAGGTTGCTTGTACGTACACGGTGCAAGTAGCTTGCGCATGTTGAGTCAAATTTGACTTCAATTGATTTGACTTTGGCTACTTGCACCGTGTTTCTACACGGTGCAAGTAGCTTGCCCATGTTGAGTTACTTAGTACTAATGTACTAAGGGTGCTTCTGCACCCTTAGTACATTTACTGACAAAGCTCACGCTCGCGGCCAGAAAAGTAAACAAATATATGATCAGCAGTTTATTTACTTATAATACCTATATCATCTGTCCGACTGTACGTACAAGCGCTGCGCTGCCTAGTTTGGGGTCAGATCGCCGTATTCGCCGATTTTGCCACATAAAAGGTAGAGGATAGAAGGAAGAATTGCTCTGATACCACGTCAATGACAAGCAATGGATGCTGATGACGTCAGCGCCACGGCCGCGCACGTCACCAGAACGCCCAGCTCTCTGGGATACCATTGTTGTATGGTTCCAATGTTGCGGTATTCGCCGACGGAGTTGCCAACTTAAAACTTTTAGTTGCCGTGTTGGGTTTGTTTGCGGCGTCCGCGGCCATTATGGTGGTGAGTACGCGAAATTTCCGCTCAAAAGTAATTTGCCATGTCACTGTAGTCCGAATTTGCGAAGGGAGTTTGCAAATGCGAAGCAAAACGGTAATGACGACGCTAGTTCTGGAGAAAAATACCCGCTTTCAGAGGCAACTGTTTTTGTTAAGGAAACAAAGGAGTTGAACTACTTTTATACGCTCCACGCTGGCAATATTTAGAAGAGAAAAAACGTTTCAGAAATGGGCCAACAATTTCTAGGTGAAAAAAATAGACATATTGTATTTCTTGAGCATTGCTAAATTAGCTGGGTACGAGAATTTATTCAGAGCAACAATGTAACCACTTTTAGTACCTACCTATATTAATTATCTCTAAATTGTATTACAATAAATTTCATCATAAAAACACTCGGAGATCTAAATAACAAAGTTGTTCTTGTTTGTATTTTTAGCATCTTATATTCTCAGTCAGAAATAATAACCTGATCTTGGCAAGAAGCAAAAAGGACGGTATTATTCTGTAAATAGGTACGCAAAAAAGTATACATTCGAAATATTAATAACCATACAAACAATTTCGTACCTGGATTTCTGTAATACATGAAGCTGGTGATATAGAAAAACAAGATACAAAGTGATGTAAGTTGTATCCAGAACTCTACATATAACCCTGGTCCCTGTCTCATATTCTTAAGCATCAAGCCATGAAAAGCTTTTGTAAACGTTATACAGCCACTGCTTGCTAATAGAACACGCTGTATTTCACTACATCACGTAAAAAGGACGACCCGCGCCACGCCCGCTTTGAAAGTGTTTAAAACATCCACAGACAAGAAAATTTAAGATTCCGCCATATTCAGCGATTTAAAATATCTAAATATATAGTTCAATAATGATGACGTTGCAGAGCGAAGAAAAACATAAAAAAATATAAATTGTACAATAATACAATTTTTTATTGCACAAGAGCAAAAGGAAATTACGTGTGTTTATAAAATATATATTTTATTATATTTAGAACTAAAATTTTCATCCTCTCGAATGTGTACAACTTTTACAGACTTATTTCATATTGTCTCGGCACCTTTTTCTTACTATATTTCAAACTTCCAGATTTTCATCATTTATTGATTTATTTAAAGATTATCATAAAATTTTAAGGAGAGTCTTCAGCTAATCTGTCTTTGCCTCCTCCTTTACTCCTTTTGTTTTTACACAGCTTGGCGTTTTTGTGCTCAGAGGAGCTGTTTTTATAGAAAACTTGTTTTAGTGTTTGGAATTTTTAACGTATTGCGCAGTAGGGACTAATTTTGCTGGTGTCGCTGAAGCAGAATTTGATGGATGAATTTAACTTAAGTAATAAATTTTCTTTTTCATGTTAGTTAAGTTAAATATCAACGACCTACATTATTCTAGATCCATTAAGATCGTGTTTTAATCGTTTCTACAGAACTTATCTGTGTCAGAAAGTTAAGAACAATAAAAAACAAAGGCAAAGAAAACATTAAGCAAGTCAAAGAAATTAAAGAACTAGGACTATACACTTAGTGTTAATTAAACCGCAAAACCTCTGATATGGGTGATAGATAACTCAGCTCATTAAACTGAATAACCTTTAAACTGCAGGTTTTTTGAAATCACTATTATTTATTTTCATTTTTTATACAAGTTGACTTGGCCAGCTGATGAATTCGTATAAAAAGTAAAAACAAATATTCTTAGTCTAGCTTTTTTTTCCTCTAGTCCTAAAGCATTCGTTACCATCCAGTATGTTAGCATAGTTATGGCTATGAGGTCTGACATCAAGGGCGGCTTTAAATTTTCAGTAGGGTCCGTCCGAATGTGAATGAAGACATGGAGTAGGCTTTTTGTCACGTTCGCTGCTAGTAGGGGCTCTCGTGAAGACCTCTCGTGGAGATGGGAAATCACTAATAGCGGTTCCTACTGTGATTTGATTGATTCTTGTAATCATCAGCTCGAATTCCTTTTTCTCTTCATTTTCTTTTAAATATAGTATTTTTTTATTTTTGATGTAGAAATCGCTCTAATTTTCCCTATAATTTCTTCATTTATATTTTATAATTATCTAGTTGTTCTATAGTGTTCGTTGTAACTCGGTCTGCGGAAAAAATATCCAAAGCCTTTTTCTTCACCGGATTTTTTTGTGTTAATTACGGTAGAACTCTATTAATAGAAACCAAAATGGAAAATTAGCGCTAGTTTGAAATACTTCCAAGTGAATACAAAATATTAATACACTAGCGCACCACAAGGCTCAATATTAGGCCTTACTCTATTATCTATCTATAAAAACTTATAACAACAACTTCAACGTCAGTTTTACAGGTTGTCTGAACTTAATTTAAAATAAAAAATCGAATAATGTGCATAGCTTACAATAACAAGTATTGTGAGTGGTGTTATTTAATAACAATCCCGTCCCTACAGACTCTGTAATTCAGCAAAAGTGCACACACACAAGTCGGGGATAGCAAGCGCCTAAACACACGGAAAGTGTTTTAAAATGCCCATTCTCGCGAAATGGATATGTTATAGTGTATTGTAGGGGAGGGCCTTATTTACAGAGAGGGCCCGAGGGTAAAGGGCCCCGTAATCGATAGAGAAACTAGACTTTTTATACGGGGAAACGTTAAGTTCTATTTGGTTCACGAATTTAAAAGTCCAATCCATTGAAGCTTGATAAGTCTATTACCTATAGTTGAAAAGTAAATAAAAAAATAAATGAAATATATTTACTCCACTACATTTTCATTTATTACATGACGACGACAGATAGAAGTAGAACCTATTGAGGGTTATCTAAAGAACTTTAATTTCATTATAATTCTTGACATTTCCATTTATTTGGATAGTTCGTTATTGAAATTATTGATTTTATTTTTTACAAATCCATTTCACTTTTGTTAGTCGTGGAGCGTCAATATTTCAAGATGTAATCTTTAAAACTTACCTTTGAAATTTTATCTAGAAACTTAATATTTTTTCCATCAAAAACCTTTTTGGCACAAGAGATTATACGTCCAGACACAGGGTAAACACAAGTGCTCATCACACGAATGTTTGCCCTGGGCGGGAATCGAACCCGCGACCCTGTGCTTTGTAGGCAGGCGTACTACCAACTAGGCTACGGGGCCCTCACATATCTCTTACACACACATTATCTCTAATGATAAACAAAAGCGAAGCTACCATTTATGTCAAATACGCTTAAAAACAACGGCGCTTAGCGTAAAGCACTTAGACATTCAATCACTCAGCGAGCGAGTACGTTTCTTTTGACGGTAACCGATTTGTTTCAGACCTGTCTCCAGATTCTTTTCCATTTCATCTCACCCGATCGCCCCAAAGACAAAAGGAGAGCCTCGTATAGATTGATATTCCTAAAGTGGCGATATGAGAGGGCGATAGCTCTACGATCGTAAATATTGCCATACCAAAGTTATATATTCGTTTTCTTTTTTATGTACTTACTAGCATATCGCATAACTATTTATGACAAAATATTTTTGACAATACATATTATTATGAAGTCGAAAAGAAGTAACCAACAAACCAAGTATCTGGCCTTGTAGAAATTTTAACTGGTTGCAATTAAGATATCTGATTGTTTGCCTGTATTGCACTCTTAGTTTTGCTCTTGTAATATTGTAAATCTCACGTTACAAAAAAAAGTATTAGGTATGCTAACTGCAGTCGGGTTAAAACATTTTTTGATCGTATTCCACGGTGATAAACGAGCGCGCCCCCAAATCCCACTGATACAAAAACACAAATGAAATATAAGAAAACAATCTTAACGTTTGAAACATGAAAGGAGGGAAACACTGCTTGAATAAGGTATTATTTTGTGTTGAGAACAAAGAGATGCCTTCAGTAGACTAATCGCGGTATCTCGTGATGTTGCTGCGTGTTTCATCAAAAGAACATTTTTAATGGGATATTAAACCAACAAAAATAAGGTTCCAACAAAAATGTTTTTAGCAGCCTATTTTGTGACCCACTGTGGCCCTGTCTTCTGTTACGTACCTACGTATGCGAATAAGTAAAATGATAATGTTTAAAAATATTATCATGGGATACTGTTATGAGGATTTTTATCGTGGGATAACACAGAAAAAAAAACACAGGAAAAGCTAAGAAGATAGAAAAACTTTGTTGGCCCACAAAACACAAACACAAATAAAAAATGAAAAAAAAAACAACCTACACACTACACAAGCCAGACGTACCAGTATTTACAAAGAAAAGAAATGATAAAACAATACACTAGGGCAGTTGATAGTAATATGATGAAATGTTCTCAAAAAGAGAGAGAGAATAAGATTTAAGCATACAAAGGGATGTAGGGACAGAGAAAGCGACTTTGTTTTATAATAAGTAGGGAAGTAACAGTTAAGTCTGAAACTGCAATATCTATAAAACAATCTATGCTTCCGTGCTCATTTCCACCAGACTCACAAGCAACGTTCACCTCGCTTTCCCTACAGTACCACTAAGACAGCAATCCTGCAAATTAGCCCCAGCGCAGCCATGCTGGGATGGCTGCGATGTGATCCCTAATTTCCAGATACATCTCCACGAATAAATAGGGGATTAGGGGCGGCGGCGCGCGTAAATAACCTCGCGTCACGCCAGATAAGGAGCGGGTGATATTGCCCCCGGCAGATCCGGCGATGTAAAAGGTAGACTTTTGCGGAGGCGTGTGCGAAAACACCGCGTATCTTCGGAGACTTGAAGAATCAAGAATCTAGAAAAATACGGTTGAAATCAGTCGTGTGGTTTTCTTAGAAATTGCACAACCCAACTCTCCTATTTTATACTTTTTAAAACTTCCACGGTTATTTTCATTCATAACTATTAAGATTTAAAACGGAATATTTACTGTGATATTTGTTTCTAGTGCGAGGCGAGCGACTAAAGAAACCAATTTAATATTTGTAGCTCCGCAAGAATTGCGCATTATTGGTAAATTTTTTTCTATGCGTAGAAGAGTAAGGCCAAGCCCTTGTTTAAACATGAAACAACATACGCAAACCATTCGACCTGGCTAAACAAATAACTTCTCGCCCTCACACTTAGACCACAACTGCCAGTAATACCATGTATGAGTTACATCGGCTTTTTGTTCTAAACAAAAGACAGTAGAAACTTGCGTTCACGCAGCCGTTTTGTTCAGTTTAAAACAAGAACTCAGTGTTGCTTGTGTGGGCTTACTTATGACATGTTAAGACGTGCGTGCGATACCAGAGAGTTACTGGGTTTTGTTGTAATGTTTAAAGAGAATAAGTAACGATATGTTGACTCTAAGCTAGAGTGTTTTGACGTCCCTGTAGGAAGATGGATGTTACAAAATAAAAATAAAATAATAGGTACAAGCTTGTTTGAGTCAAAAAATTAACGAAGTTTTCTTACGATAATGTCTTTATATTAAAAGTAAGAACATGTTTCATATTGCTAAAAAAGTACTGAAAACTTACAGGGTGTTAGCTCAATAAATAAATAAACGCATGTTGAACGTTTACCTAAAAAGTCTTTTATGAAAAATCCCATCGAATGGAAAAGTTGCTTAGAACACAATTTTATCAAATTAATCAAAGATACGTGTAAGAAATATAACTACATAAAAATTACAACGGCATTATAATAAACCGGTTATCTTTCGGTTTCTCTTGCAATTAAATGCTATCTACCCTCATAAGGGCGTTAAAAATAAATCCCCAAGGATCCCGAAGGGGGGATATCGTGTCAAATGCCGCGGTTACTCGAGATAGGGCCGCGTATCGCAAAGTGAAAAGTAATAAATTAGCCCCAAATCCTATTGCTTTGAAATTTTCAGGACTGCGGATTTTGAATTTTGCTCTCAAAAGGGCCGTTGAGCCAGCCGCTTTAAGTTATAATTTATTGTGCATAGGAGACAATGGAAAACAGTGGAGGACGCAGATAGATCTAGCTTATGGAACGTGCTATATCTTTATGTACTCTATGAAATTTATTTGCATACGCTGTGAAAGGTAAGGCTTCGTTCTGAAAATGGAAAAATACCTTAAATATTTTTATAGTTTTCTACCAGGAATCTTTTTTCACAAACACAACTCTCATGGCATGAAACTGAAGAACTCTAAAAGATAAATACCTATATGAAAAGTGGAATAATTAAAATAGGACTAGAACAAATTTTACTTTGGCAAAGTTTTTCAGTTTCACACTGGCCGTCAAAATAGCAAAACGAAAATACGAAAATTATTTTCGAATTTAGAACATACCTACGGCACAGATAATATACCTACGGTCAGAGAGAAAGAAGGCTCGCGCCGGCATAAAAAAATAAAAATTCTAAATGTTTTATTCGAAACAAGATTATACTTGTACAAATCACTTTTCGAAGTCAAATTTTAATGAAGTTACTATAATAAGTTTTGCTCAAACCAAGGCTAGCTCTCGTCTCACACTAATGAAGAATAAACTCTTGAAATTTAAAGAGGCGATGCGATATTACAGAACTGTCAGGTTCGCGCAATGTGTACGCTGCTGTGGAGAAGAACCCGCCGAAGAAGCTCCACAGGATCGCATCTTTTGTTCTTTCCTCTTTTAAAAAAACATGCCACCAACAATATATTACTTTAGGTATCTATTGAACCGCGTTCGAGGCTTTCACGCTTTGATAAGAAGGGTTAGATTTCAGAATCATACATGAAAAACCTTGTGCATCATACACTAATTTCACAAACCACATGTAAGTAAGTATAGGTTTAGAAAATTCTTCGCTTCCCTGTAACAGGTTACGTAGCCTGGGCAGGGCTTAGCCGCGGTCGACCCGCATTAGCTCCTCGGCCCGATGCTGTCGCGATACCAACCCGGTATTAACTTGCACCACAGAATAAAATACTACCAGCGTACAGAAGATACTGTGGCATTGGTCATGCCATCTCTTTTGCTTTTCGGTCTGGCTGCAAGTACAAAAAAAAAACAATGCAATAAAACCAATGCATGCATGCAATTTGAATAATTTTCGAGACAATTATTTTCGTGGATTGCCTCAGTTTGTTTTTGACATGGTCCAAGAAAACAAGGTCTTAAATTAGACCACGTGACTGACGAATACATTCTATACCGCACAGTAATGTTTTTATCGCAGCAGCACTAGGGCTAAGTAAAGTAAGTAAGTGTAGACTTAGTATGAGGTCGAATAACTGTTCAAACAAATACTAAATTTATTTATGTTCAGTTTTACAATACCACTAATATATAGGTATAAATAATATGTTCTGAGAAACGACCATTTTCCCTAATAGAAAGTTAGCTTAGAAATGATTTTATGTTCAAAACAGTTCGAAACAATGACTGGCCAGACACTATTCCATTCCTAAATTTATAGTCTTTTCCATAGACTATATTACCGCCTTAACGCAGGCTTTTACAGCCGTCGTAACTTGAAACTTTCGTCATTAAAAAGCTAAATCAATTCCACTGAAGGCGAGTTCTCGAAACACAAAAAGTTTGCGGCGATCAAAGTTTTTTTTTAAATTCTATTTATTGGCGTTTTGCTCTCCTCGTGGTCGTCTAGAAAGTTGTTGCGTTTAGGGGACTTTTTTAGACAGCTGCTGGGTGGGGGAAGGCTAGCTAAAGTTTAGATAAACAGCCAAAACTATACACATTTGTTATGCGAGTGTGGTTTCCGGTTTTGAATTGAAGCATCTCAATACGTCCAAGGTGACTAAAGGCACGTAAGAGAGAGAGAGAGAGAGAGAGAGAGAGAGAGAGAGAGATAGAGGAAAATCTTTCATTTATTCAAGCAATTGTGTCACAATACACCAGAAAGTACAGAAGAAAAGTAAATACAGTAAGACTATGTTAACAAAAATACTAATACTGTACTACGATTTGCAATGTGGCGTATCAGTGACCGAGATATAAACGACTCAGCATAATTGTCTACCTCTAAAATATCTTCAGTCATTTGAATATTATCAGCTCTTTTCTAGTTGTTGAAAGGATCAAGTAACGGCAATGTGGCGGGGGTTTTTAAAATTTTAAATTTAATGTTATTGCCTGTGTGTAGACTCAAATAGACAGCTGACTGGCTCTCGAGTAGGTATATAAGGGTGTTGTGTGTGGAGACTTGGAGAGTAGTCGCAAGGATGAGAGGTAAAGGACCTATTGTTAAAACTTTTTTATGCTTGTTGAGACGTGTGTTTGAGGACCTTGGAAACTTGGAGTGGGAAGAAGATGAACTGAAATAACACGTTCAACTTGTGATGAATCGTCTGAGCAGATAGTTTGATTTGTTGTACTAAGCTATAATTCATAGGAGAATTGATATTTGAATCAAAAAATATTTCGTGAAAAGCCCATAAGTTCTTGACCGAAGGACTCTCGAGCTTACCCTATGGTTAAATTGATGTTTTGATAATAATTTGATGATTTTTTTTGTAAATAAATCGAATCCAGGCAATCTATTTTTTGGCTAGATTCATCTAAAAGAGCTATGCATATACTGTAAAATGATTTTTTCTTCAACATAGTGGTAGTATTAATGAAACTGAATAACCTTCCCCAAGGAACAGAGGTTAATATCTCAAAAATAATATTGAACTTTTCTTATAAACTTCATTACAAACAGTCACGTATGACCGGCCACATTGTGTGACAAATTGGATTTTAATTTTGAGATCTCTACTTATGTTCCTTATTCAGTTTCATGAGTATCATTTAAATTTCACGGTGTTCAAGTGTTCAAAAATGCACAAAGATAGCCAAAATACAAAACAAGAACAGACAAACAGAAATCTTATTTAACCAAATGACAACAAGGAAACAAGTTTCATTAAAAATAAATTGCCCGCGAAACTTGGCCCCCAACTTCCTTAAGTGAAAGGGCGCAAGGAAAGAAGTTGTAAAATTACATATTTATATTATACACGTGTTTATTTGCGGACCCTTCTGAGGGGAAAGGGCTGGCCCTTAAGTGATTGCGAAGTGTGGGACGGACCCTTCTTAAACAACAGCCTTAGTTTTTGCAGAATTTTCCCTGTACTGCAGTTATTTTCTTACTTACCAAACATTTAAGTAGCGTCGATATCAGCTAATGTTTTTGCTGCGAATCCGTAAGGTACCAGTTCGATTCCGTACGTTCTATTTTCGAATTTATTACGTATAGACAGAAAATTTTACAGCTAAGGAAACCAAAGAGCTAAAAATCCTGCATTATTTAGAGTATGCTCTAACGCATCGAATACATTCATTTTCATGATCATAATTTCAGCTGAAACACGTCCATTGCTAGACAAAGGACATTTTTAATCTAAAAGAATAAGTAATTTTACTCGCTTGTACAAAAAAGGCAAAATATCTCCATTAACTAGGTACGGAAAAAACACATTTTTGTCTTTGGAAAAGGGTAACAAACAAAATCCACACCGTATCTTCCAAATTAAACCAGAGAAGAAACCTATTTTATGCCTGAAATATGAACAACACAAAATCTAATTTATTTATTATCAAGATCTTATACAGCTTGCGGTGGGATGTTCAATATTTCTTCCTTTGTAAGAAATTGTACAACTTTTTCACCACCACAAAATCTTTATGAAACCTTTATCTACGTTCTTATCAAGATATACGAGTAGAACCAGCAATTTTCCTTCAGAGCACCTAAGCATTCCCGAGGATTTAAAAGTCGCTTAAAGAATTGCAGATTAAGTGGATTTTTCAAGTTACCAACGTTTTTAACCGTGAGATGGGGCAGGAAATTGCAACCTACGCTTCCTAAGAGCAACTATTTACACTGACGGATTAGCAAGCGATGGGTCGAGGCGGCTGGCAGGCAAATGCTAGCGCGGTATAGTCCGTAGATAGATAATAGCCAGTAAAAAGTTCTATGTGTATAATATTAATTATTTATAATTTTATTATTTGCATTTCTGTTCGGCTTCCACAATTCATCTATCAAAACTTCGATACTCGTTAAGTTTCTTGGATACATTCATTTTCACAGACATTTAAACGACCGGTCAATGTAATTTTTTTAATCAAAAATAACGTAGCTTTGATTTAAATCACATAAAAACACGAAAAAAAAGCGTCTTACCACCAAATTTTATATAAGTTAAACGCTCGTATAACTAAATAGTTTTTCATTAAAAACCTTATAGGTACTAGATTTCATAGACATGCGATTGAACGCTTATTTAATTTTTTTGTTGAAAGACTCAAAAATTAATAATAAGCATTCTTGATTAACATTTGCCGCCGCGTTCTAGACCTCAACCAGGAGCGGTCGAATTCATCTGTGTAAATAATCACTTAAGGACAGACATCCCGCGGCGATGCCGCAGATAGGCACGCTTAGTGCCATGAGTGTAAATGGAGATTTGCATATTAAATTGGATCGCGACGATACAATCTTTAAGATACGTCCCTGTTACGCGTTACGCCCCAGATGTACGCTGATGAGAACTCCATCCAGGTTTACTGAGTGCTTCAACTTAAGTACCTATAAAGGGGAAATTGTATCTTATTAATTTAGCGTTACAGCACAGGTAACAGTCTGGATTTAATTTATTATTGGTTGGAATTCGTATCATTTTTAAAATGATAATTTTGCAAAATTATTTGATTACCTGTATAATGTTTAATTTCGCTTTTTGACATATTATATTATTTAAAAAAAAGTTATATCGCGATTTATGCTTTCAGTTTGTTTTTTTATTTTATTCAATAAATAATGGATTATTGGTCATATAGTATCAGGTATTGGTAAGCTCAACCAACAAATTAGTCAGCTTGCTCAATCGCACGCTAATAAATATATCAGATCTGTCCGGTCAGTTTAGCTCCGAGGTATTAAAGTACCTCGACAGTTGACACACATTTTTGTACGAAAAGGCCCGTGTTTTACAATACAATACAATACAATACAATACAATATACTTTATTGCACACAGAACATTACAGTGAACATGAACATAACATGAACATTGCAGTGTTTTCTGCATATTGTACAAGAAAAGTTGCTCAAACTAAACGAACATTAACGTAATGACCAAATTGTCGTAATCTAATTCCAAAACTTATCTATCAGTCACTTAGCTAGCAGTAGTTTTCACCCGTCGGACCTAAGTCAAAGCGCCGTGACGCGTCAGTCCAACAGGCCATGCCTCACATTCGGGTCCAGCAAAGGTCCCATATCCCTATAATTGTGATATATTACCCCTTATCCGGGGCCTGGCCCACACCAGACTGCGCTAATGGCCAAATCTTGAGAGCATTAATAAAGGCTCTTCCGAAATGCCAGAGAAACGAAGAATGTTACACTTAGACCCTTGTGAGTGATGCCCAGTTTGGGTGTTACTGGACCAAAGTTTTGAGTATAACATCTCCTGCCAATTTTTGAGTTCATTTATACATACACCGTGAAATTTAACTGGTTGTTTATCTTAATTTAAGTGGTAGTACTCATAAAATTGAACAACTTTCCCTAAGAAACATAGGTTGAAATCTTAAGAATATTATTCAACTTTTCATACAAACTTCAGTCACGTGACCAGCCACTTTGTGTGACAAGTTGATTTTTAATTTTCAGATTTTATTTTTCAAACTATGTTCCTTAAAGTTGTTCAGTTTGCATGTAATCGAGTCCATAAGATATTTGTAATTTATTTGGTAAATATTTTGCTTCGACAAATAAAATTAGCTTCAACTTCCGACTTTAATCACTGTAGGTACGGTCACGTTCATAAGTCCAGTCATGTCACGTGCACCTATACTTTAAATTAACTTTTTTTCCAAAAGCATTCAGGACAAATCATTTGAAGCAAAATATTGAGTCCCTTACACTGTATAAGTAACACAAAAAAATAAGAATATCAAGCCTTTGGGAAAAAAGTTATTTAAAAGTATAAAAACACGTGATTGACTGCACTTATGAACTTGACTGTACATATTGTACAAAATGTAATACTCAATTTGTTTGTTTTAGAACATTGAGTACTAAATATAAACCCACGCTTGTTACCCAATTAGGTCTAATAATAGAATGATCCAGAACTCAGTTCATCTGTTTGTTTCTTAATAACCTCGGGCGGCGAAAATTCAAATTTCTAACTCAAAGATCAAACTGTTTTGGGATGAAGCCATGGTCTAAAAAAACAAGGTCATCTACTCAGACCACGTGACTTGACACAAGCCTACGTCATCATGCTGTTCATATTTGTCAGATGCGTGTTAATAGACAAGGATGAACAGCATGATGACGTAGGCTTGTGTCAAGTCACGTGGTCTGAGTAGAAGACCTTGTTTTCTTAGACCATGGATAAAACCAGCTATTCAGGGGCGTCTCATGGTTATGTTTTGATTGTTTGTTGTTGTGTTGACAAATGTCTTAATATTTATATTAATAAAAAAGCATTCGATCGTTTTGTACAATATTTACGGATTATTCAGTAATCTGCTGAATAGACCGCCGGTTTATTTAAATTTTGAGACGTTTTTTTAATTATATATTCTCTTATATTTAATTTTATTTCAATAGTTGTATTAAATTTGCTAGAATTGACTGTTATTCAGTTAGACAAAATAGCTTTAAAATGGTTTAGAAATTTATAGAAAACCTTTTGCTCGTAATCCATAACTAGTCCAAATAGGCACATGTGAACAAAAAAAGTTAAGTCTTCGGCTGAAGGGAGTTATAGTTATAGTAGGCAACCCAAATTAGATTGTTATGTCAATGCTAGTCCCTAAATTAACGCCCAGCAGGGACCGTAGCTGTTAACCCCCCGGGGTATTCAGAACTTGATGAATGTAATATAGAATGCTCTAGTAAATGTACTACAGAGTAGATATTTCTTATCGAAATTAGGTCACTATGTTGGAGAAACAACTTAAATCCCAGATAACATAACTTTCGAGACTGTCTAATAGCCTTGTTAGTATCACTTGGTCTAAAACGAAACTAGTCTATATGTTAACGGAAATGTGTGAAATCCGTCATTGTATACAATTCCTAGGAAATGTATACAATGCCTAAAATCGCCCGGAAATGTATGAAATGAATAATATTAGACACATTTCCTAAGAAATGTATACATTTCCTAAATAGAGATCGGAAATGTAATACATTCAAGATGTAAATGGGTAAGCGGGGAAAGCGGATTGAGGGGAGGCTATTGCAACAGAAGTATATAATAGTACTACTCGTACAGAAGGGATATTTACCTCCCCGCACCAAAATAAGTTCCCCGCCCGGTATCCCTCCACTTACTGCATCCCGTAGTCGGCGCCACACTCCGCTGGATGGTGTTGCGTGGTATTTGATGAAGCATAAAGACTACTTTTCTTTGATTTTCATTTAGACATAGACATAAACATAATTTACATCTGGTCGTTGTCTGTTATAAAAATTAAACCACGTTGCGCAAACATTCAGTGCCTATATACCAGCCAAAAATAAGAATAAATAGTTAAATTTTAGAAAGCCCTAATAAATATTTTATATTTATGTTACCTGGGTCGCTTTATTTACAAAGTAAAAAAAGGCTTTTGCTTTTATGTTGTGGCGTGTTATTTACTTAAACGATAGACTGTTTACTTATCAAATTAAAATTTGAGCTTTACAAGCTTTATTTATATTTTTCTACTAGATACGCCGTAAAAAATAATAAATCGCTGATTTTAAAGATTAATTAACAAAAAGCCTTTGCAAAAAGCCTTACAAAGATATTATATTTTACCGTATGATTGTTGCATTACTTCAACAAGAGCCTTGAGAAAACATTCTAATTGTCAGTTTAACAATGATTCTCAGTTTAAAATGGAGCTTTATTCATTTTATTCACAGAAAGCATTAGTTTTAATACATTTCCTAGTACAAGTTCGGAATTTTATACAATTCCTAGGAAATTCATACATTTCCTAGGATATGTGTGAATTAAATAATCTTTGAAATATTATTTCATACATTTCCTAACGAGCTCCGGAATTGTATAAATTTCCTAGGAATTGTATACAATTCCTGGAATTCATACATTTCCTGTAACATATACATCAATTTGCCTAAAATGCAACTAGTCTATACAGGTAAAGAACTGCATGTAACAAAGTAAAATTTTATTAATGAAATAACTGTCTGCTGGAAGAATTCAAATGTATTTTTAAAGCGCTCTAAACTTAAACACAAAATTAATAGTACCAACTTTGGCCCTGATTCAACACAATTATAAACATTTTACTTAGAAACAAACACAAACAAACTTAGAAACAAAGAATCTGTCAAGAACACGCGTAAAGACAGGCACGTGCAAAAATATATTGATCTATTTTTAGTCATTTTCCATTTCCTCCTCAGTTATTAATCTCCTCTTTTGTATTTTCCTCTTTCATCTGTATGCCAGAAGTTTTTACATCAATTTTACAGTAGAATAATGCAAGAAAATAAGGAATCCAAAAAAACATAGGTACTTATTTTGAAAACGTCATGGTTAAGATCCGGTCAAATTACGTTATTATGTGTTCAAAGCACGTAAGGCTGTGTTTCCACCAGAGATGAGCGAAGATGTGTAGCGAGGAATGTGTTTGTAAAGAACCAATAGAGTCGCTGCAGTGATCGAAACCAGGTAAATGGAGTGTTTCTATTGGTTCTTTACAAACACATTCCTCGCTGCGCATCCTCGCTCATCTCAAACGCAGCCTAAGCCTCAAATTGTATTTATCATTACGATACGTGAAATTGCATTAAAAGTTTACACTGGATGCTATTTCTCCTCACATACGTACTCGTTTTAGGCAAACACAGACAAGATCAATTTACTGCAAACTATCCACAGCTCCAATACCAAAGGCAACGAAGTTCGACAACTAATGCTACTTCAAACACGGCATATTGGTAGTTACGCCAAATAACCACGCAAGAGGAATAAGGTAGGTATATATTTCACAAGTACACAAAAACATTCAGAGACTAATAAACAGAAAATAACCCTAAAAATAGTAAACTTATAATTTTTTGAGTTAAAAAGAAGATCCAAAATTTGAAAACAATATTAAACCCCATATAAAAATATTACAGTTACGCCTATCTATTTATATAAAGTTTGTTACGAAGCAATAACACCATTATGTTACTGTTATATGTATTGTTTTGATAGAACCTATTGAATTTAACCATTAAAATCTTTGGTTTTTATTGAAATAAAAAAAAAGTATTTTAGGTTAAGTCTTGCCATGTTAATCACGATTTTTACCAATAAAAAGAAAGCAAATATTGTGAAGAACAAACAAACCAGAACAAGAAACAGTGCAACATAAACATGTAACTACAAAATTTCATTCCGCGCAAACGCACAAAAACAAATAAAGAAACGAATGGAGGTCCTCCGCAAATTGTGGGGCATAATATTTCCACGCTTTTAATGTTGAGGCGGATTTTAAAAACATTTGACTGTGACCTTTGGGAAATCAGAGGTGGTGGCCTGGAACATCTTCCAACTCAGAGATTGCAGCATAATACAGACGGGTTCCAGGATAATACGCTTTACTACAATGGGATGAGGGCTTTGGGTTGTGCAGGTGAAACTTGGTAAAGATATCTTGTGGAGAAGTGACCCGCAGAGGGTGAACTCGCATCTTCGTTTCTACTCTAACGCACGGGCAATCTTGTTAAGATTTTCGTTCGTAGACATAGCCAGTTTAGGTTACTTAAATGTGCCTAAAAAACCCCGTCTTTTTGAGGAATTGTAAAGAAACAAGACTAATACGATTACCTAGAAGTTTCATAATATTATACAAATGTTTTCTGCCAATCACACTGAACAAATTCTAGGAAATACTGCGAATGAAGAGATAAATTCATCTTGTTTGCGAGTCCAGAATTCAGTCATTTATATCAATAATAAAACGTTTATTTTCTTAACATAGGAATATGAAAATCTCCAAGAGCACATATCGAATTCATATGCAGATGATCTTTACTGAAATTCCAATAATAGATCGAACTTATTGATATCCCTGGGTTAAATTTGCACGTTTACGATAATCGACGCAAAGTGAGACATCAATGTTGAAACTAGACGCGTAATTCAATATGAATTGCGCTTTTGTGGGATGGAACGAGCGCCATCACGGAAATCGTGCGCTTATTTCAGCGCATACGAGTAACTACAGATTATGAAGCTCCGACCGCGCTCAGCCAATGAAATCAAGAGACAGAACTCCCTTGCGTTTTGGTATTAATATGGATAAGACCGTAAAAAGAAAATACGTGTTAAGATACATTTGTTTAATCTTTGTATGTAGCCACGTAGTTTCGACGACATGATTATTTTACCCGTGAAATTGATGTAAAATCAGCAAAAGCTTCATTAATAATAGCAATCTGCAATAGGTAATTTTTGATATTTAGTGTATAACAGAGAGACTGGTGGAAATATAGAAGAAGTAATTTTAAGATTGTTGCGAATATGAAAGTTACAGTACTTATTGATTGATAGATGTGCCTTATTGATTTGTGCGATATGTTTACTAAAGTAAAGACAGAATATAGCACATTTTAATATTTAGCTTCCTTAATAAATATCAGTCATATTTATTTCAAGGGTTAAAAATATTCAATTAGTTCGACAATGATCTTTTATTTATTTTTATTTATTCAACAAGTACATCCACATCATATACATCTCATTATATATTGTATCTTATTCTAAATGTAATATTCCGATGCATACAACTATAACGGAGTACATAGCTTACACAGAATTAGGTACTTACTTTAAAATACTATGATATAATATGACATTACTATTAATTAATGTTTTATTTAAATGAGACTAAAAACGAAAACTAGAAAAATTAACAAAAACTTTGTAAAAATAAATGTAATTTAAGATTTAAGAAACTTTGAAACTTTTTTCTTAAATGTAAAAGAGCTATCGTTAAAAATGTCGAGGTCACCGATATCAGTTTGAAATTTATTATAAAGGTTAATAAGTCTCACAATAGGAGACTGTAAACCAAGATTACTCTTTACAGGCGGGGCTTGGAAGATTCTGTCTATTTTATGCCTAGGATAAGTCCGAGGAACTGTTATAAAAATATTACTCAATATCTCACTACATTCAGTTTTAGAGTTGACAATTTTATGGAGAAATATAACATCTAATAGCCTTCTACGGTCGCGCAACGTGAGCATGTCAAATTTCTTCAATCTCAATTCATATGAGCACCTATGAGAAAACCCAGAAGAGGCAAAAGCAAGATGTCTGGTAAAGGCCCTTTGTATACTTTCAATGCGCTGAGAATGCACCGCATAAAATGGGTTCCACACCGTACATCCATATTCAAGACGGCTGCGAACTAATGCGTTGAATAATAATTTCTTAGTGTCTATATTAAATCCTAGCGCGTTACGTTTAATGAAGTTAAACATCTGTGCTGCTTTTTTTACGACATGATCTACATGAGCATTAAGTTTTAACCGACGATCCAAAATAATGCCTAGGTCCCTAACTTCCTCAACCTCTTGTAGTGTTACTCCACCAATTATGTACCTAGTAACTAATGGTTTTCTCTTCCTAGTAAATTTTATATGTGTACACTTACTGGCGTTAAGGGACATCATATTCTCATCACACCAATTCTCTATAGAGTCAATATCCTTCTGCATGAGCCTCATGTCATCTAAAGACCTAATAGTCTTATATAATTTAAGATCATCAGCGTATAACTGCACTTTACAGTGTTTTATATTATCAGTTATGTCATTCACGTAGATAACAAAAAGCATGGGTCCCAAATGAGAACCCTGCGGAACTCCAGAATTCGCCAAATAAGTTAACGATTCATATCCATTAATTACTACGCTCTGGGGTCTATCACACAGGTATGACTGGAACCATTTCAAGAGAGATCCTCCTATACCATGTCCGCCTAGTTTCTTAATCAACCTAGTATGGTTCACCCGATCGAAAGCGCTGCTAAAGTCTGTATAAATCGTGTCTACTTCGAAGCCTCTATCGACTTCACATGTAGTGTCATTGACAAATTGAACTAGGTTTGTTTGTGTAGACCGACCCGCTGATCTTAATCAATAAATTTCGGATATATCCACAGTAATGCCAACAGTTGCCGCGCCCGCTCCGACCTCTGAAAATCACAAGTCCCCGGCCTTTTTAAATTATTGCGTCTTCATGGAGACAATTTGGGAAATGTATTGTTGGGAGTGCGTACAATCCGCGGGATTACGCTGTAGGGAATTCCGGGGAATGTGCAAAATAACGCGCTCTTATTCCGTCATATGTGCGGAATTTGGCGCGGCACTTTCTTTTTGTTGCGAGATGCAAAACCGGATGAGGGGCGGCGTAATTAGGGTGAAAATTGTACGCTGTTTTCGGAGATAATGCGTTGCTTGTCGATTGTCTAATGATTGAGAAAAAGAGGATTGAAGGATTAAGTTTCGATCAGAAGGAGAATAGGTATAATTATAATGCAAAAGACGCCGACCTGACCTGTTGGCAAAAATGTATATTTATTATATTGTATTAATTAAAACCGTTTTTAAGCAAAGTTTGTTAATATTGCGAACTATTTCAGGAATTACAACCCCTTAGACGTATGTTTGTATACCTTAATGTTGCCAAAAAAGGCTTCTTTGTCATGAAAATTCTTAGTTTAGTGTTCAACTATAAAGATAACACCAAAATATAGCTCACTAACTGGCTAATAAACTCCATATTATTTTATTGATACATTGATCCCGTTTCCATAACAGTAACCGTTTACCGTACCCATCACAGTTATTCATTTTACTTATACCCATAGGACGGTGCAAATTGTCACGGATCAATATGAGACAGAAGATGATTGCGGTCCAAATCGCATACAGTTTTTGGAACATTATGACTGCATTGACGAGGACATTACGGTTTAGTTGGCACCTGCCTTCGAAGTACAGGGTTGCAAGTTCTAATCCTGTCCAGGGCAAACATTCGCGTCATAAGCACTTGTGTTTGCCTTGTGTCTGGATCATCATCATTTCAGCCAGTAGACGTCCGCTGCTGGACAAAGGCCTCCCTCAAAGATCTCCACAACGATCGATCCAGCGGCTTCCCGCGACCCTCACCAGATCGTCGGTCCTTACTAAAACTTCAATAATGAACCCCAAGGTGTAAAAAAAATGCCTAAAATATTCCTAATAATTGAATAGGCTCCGAAACTACTGAACCGATTTTGGAGAAACTTGGCTAGGATTTACGGGACAATTTCTGCGGGACAATTTTTCATTCCCACGGGAAAAATTGTTAAAGTGGGCGGAGTTGAAATAAAGATAAAATGATAAAATAGACCTTGCGGAAGAACATAGGCTAACTTTTACAGTGGTGAAATTCCTCATTCCCACGGGAGAAACTATGTATTAACGCGGGCGGAGTATTAAAATATTCCTTCAACATCTGGCGAGTAATTGATTTGTACAAAAATCAGTTCAAAGTTAATTTTTACTTTGATCAAAATCCTATTTCATCATGTTTAAGATAATAAGGGTGTTCCGAGAACAGCTATCTAAAGTAAGCACATTGCTCTATCGAACCCTTCCGACATTTCCCGAATAGTAAACTCAGCGATATATTACTAGGCGTCGATATTACTTGCAGAACGACGCCTGTTTCTGTGCGCCCCACAAGTTTGATGCCATGCGATATTAGCTACTTGCTCGCTACATAAACAAACAAATTTTGACAAACTGCGTTAGCTACAAGTATATTATAAATTCTGTATATACTTATACTATATAGTTACACAATATCAACATACCTAAGCACAGGGTCGCAGGTTCAAATTCCGCCCAGGGCAAACATTCGTGTGATGAGCGCTTGTGCTTGAGCCTTGTGTCTGGAAGTTGTATATTTATGTATGTATGTAGGTAGGTATGTAAATCACCTGTCACCCATAGTCCAGGCTCTGCCTAGTTTGGAGTCAGATGATCGTGTGTGACATGCCCTCTTATATTTATTAATAGATATAAATTATAATTATGATTATTATAAATTCGTAATTGTGTTGGTTTGACTTAAGCAACTTATTGTTCAGATTTTTTGCACAGAGATAGATTAAGGGCTGCAGAGCGATATAGGCAAATTTATACCGCGGGATAATTTCTTAATCTCACGGGAAGGGCCACAAAATAATAGGCATGCCGATTGTAGATAAAGCTATTTGTAATTTTTGATGTATGTATCGTCACACTCCACGAGTAAGACATTGTATGAATATTTGATGTCTCTTACAAGTGCGATTAGATAATTTACAAGCAGCATGCATAATTAAGTGCATAAATGAGTAATGGCCGATGCATATAGGTCGTAAACCACTGTGCATCAAAATCAAGAATAGATTTATTGCTGACACTACTGACCGGAACAAGCTAGCGTTTAATATTTGATAGAACTACATGTTTATCAACCCAAACGTTGTATTTGACAATTATGGCTTGTTTCATATTAATCCGGACAAAAGGTTATTGATGCCTGCATACAATGCGCACATTTTTTCAAGCGATACGATAAAACTATAAGAAATTATCGCAAAATGCGTAATTTGGCTTACCGTAGTAGAAGGCGGGGTGAGCGTGTGACCTTGCCAGACATTTTGGCGTTACATTATTTTTAATAACTTTCAAGAAAAGAAAGAGGACAATGATTTTTTGTCCGGATTTGTACGAAATTCATCATCTCATCATCACAGCCGAAAGACGTCCACTACTGGACAAAGGCCTCCCCCAAGGATCTCCACAATGATCGGTCCTGCGCTGCCCGCATCCAGCGGCTTCCCGCGACCCTCACCAGATCGTCGGTCCACCTCATGAGGGGCCTGCCCACACTACGTCTTCCGGCGCGCGGTCGCCATTCAAGAACCTTTCTGCCCCAACGGCCGTCGGTTCTACGCGCAATGTGCCCAGCCCATTGCCACTTATGTTTAGCGATTCTTCGGGCTACGTCGGTGACTCTGGTTCGCCTGCGGATCTCATCATTCCTGATTCGATCACGTAAGGAAACTCCAAGCATAGCCCTCTCCATCGCTCTTTGGGTGACTTTGAGCCTTCTTATGAGGCCCATCGTTAGCGACCACGTCTCAGATCCGTAAGCCTTTTATGTGTAACTAGCGACCCGCCCCGGCTCCGCACGGGAAAATGGTTATTGTGGGTTATGCTTAAGCATATTATGCATGTATTATACATATAAACCTTCCTCTTGAATCACTCTATCTATTAAAAAAAACCGCATCAAAATCCGTTGCGTAGTTTTAAAGATTTAAGCGTACAAAGGGAGGGACATAGGGACATAGGGACAGAAAAAGCGACTTTGTTTTATACTATGTAGTGATGATTGTACGAAACAGACCATAGTAACTCTATATTATCCTTTTAGTGTACTAATACTAATTGCTCAAGTAGGACCTAGCCCAGTAGCAATACAAGTAGGTCGAATTCCTCCTGAGGCGGTGTCGCACAAAGCGAGGTCCACTTGACAAGGCTGGACGTTGATGAAAGGCAAGGGGCGGTGCACACTGATCCCGGGGGGGCGATAACGTCTGTAGTGTGGAGGCGGCCTAAGTGCATCAGAGATCGTAAATCGTGGAGCGTCCTTGACGTCCTAATTCTAAGACAGTGATGGTCACCGCAGTGAATTATTGGCGACTGTTATTGCGTCTGGTTTATATGCTATTGACTATTGCGTTAGGTTCTGTCTATTAAGATTACCCGTCAGACTGTTTTAGTGCGACATTCCTGTCTGGCATGAACCTAATCTGTCTATACAATTTATTTCGGTCTACCACTAAGCTTACACTATTTGTTCATGTCCAGTATTTTCCAGTACCTGTATGTGATGAGCTTTGCTTTTCTGAATCTCATTCCTAAGATTCTTCTTTTTGTCTTCAGAGCTTTTTACTTGTCAATTTAAATATATATTTTTTTAATTTTAAATTGATTGTGGAAATAAAATGTACAAACCAGTGTAGATGAGAACTTTTCGTGACTTACCTGCAAAGAAAAAATATTGGTAAATAAATAGTAATCAAGCTCTGTTACCTATATGTTTTATATCATTCGCTTTCTACTACATCTAAACGATAAAATTGTTTGGTCAAATTTTAAGCCAGGAATGCTCCCGGTGGTGGAGTGGCTAAGGTAAGACACCTTGGATTTATTGAATGAGTTTTAGACCTTACAATACATACCATTCAATAATTATAAACTTGTTTCCATTCCCATTATCACATTAATATTATAAAGGCGAAAGTTTGTGAGTGTGTATGTTTGTTACTTTTTCACGTCTAAACGGCTGGAGAGATTTTAATAAAATTTGGTATGGAGTTAGCTGACACCTTGGATTAACATACAGTTCACTTTTTACTGCGGGAAAATACCTCATTCCCACGGGAAAAGCTGTTAACGCGGGCAGAGCAGCGGGGCGGAAAGCTCGTTTTAAATAAACTAGCGACCCGCCCCGGCTCCGCACGGGAAAATGGTTATTGTGGGTTATCCTTCAGTATATTATGCATGTATTATACATGTCGGAAATGGAGACAAAACGGTGGTGGGGAAAGCAAATAAATAAAGGAAACCCGCAAAGGGCTACACGCAGAAACACACTGAGCGTGGGCGTATGCTACAATAACTTTTAGAGAACCATCGTACACTATCTTTGTCAGGACTACCCCAATTTGTCATCACTATTGAAACAGACTTTACCAACTATATCGAATGTCGTTACAATTGAAACACACTATACCACCATCGACTCGGTTGCTTGTTATCATGAACGATCGGGACCTAATCAATCCCTAAAAGGGGTTTAGGTAGATCCGAGCACCATCAAAATGCCATAAGGGGAAACTGGCATGGAAAACACTGAAAAATTACAAACTGGCCAACCAAGGGGCCTCCCCGCCCGGACCTTATGTAACTCGACCATATTACAGTTACTCTACCCGCGGTCATGATAACAATGCCATAGCTAACACCATACGAATATCACATAGCCTAGCCAACCTTGCTAGCGACACGATAATTAGATCACTTTACTCACGGTTTACAGACACCACTGGACTGTGGTACAAACAATATTCCAACAACCATAATTTCAACATACATCCAGATCTCAAAACGAATCACACATCACAAAACACACCGGACTAGTACGTCCACCAGAAACACACTAATTCTCAGACACACAAAGCTATCAACGCGGCTGCGGATCTACCCAGAGAGCTCGCCCGCCCTGAGCACTGCTATTTATGTGAGTGAACCACCCGTTCCCACTCCCGGTAGTAGGGCCTCCTGCCAAACGTCACCGCGCCAACTTCACACCGGTCAACTATATTGATTCTACCCTCTGATACTCGAGAAAGTAAAATAAAAACTGTCATCGATGTTTACAATCGATTTAAACGATCAATCCGGCTTCAATCTCCGACACGGCCATCCTGCGCTGACACACGTCCTCGTGTGTACGATTCGGAACTAATTAAAAGCAACACTTAATACCGCTCGGCTATTCCTGACCAAAACATTACCGGTTTTTAATCCCTGCTAGATAAATTCAATTACAGTAAAAGCGATCAAGTACCATTATTACAGTCACAATCACCGTGATATCACTAGTCGAAAACAGTAAACAATTTCAAAGTCAAACATGAGGTATCTTAGTCGCGGTCTACGGCTATCACATAGCCACACCCAATGTCCATCTCTCCTGGACTCAACAAGTCCAATTCTATGACTCCATGGTCTCTCCAAGACCCAAACACAACATAACCTCAGCCAGAGCAAGGTGCTCGCCGCGCATGCACGGACTACTTAAAGTGGACTATTCCCGCTTCAAAAGTGACCGCGTCTCTTACTTTAAAAAAGAGCGTCCCCTAGAAAAACAACAATGTACCACTCAAAGCAGACACCGATTTCTACGCACTACGGCTCATCCAAGCCTCCGCTTCGGTCAACTACACCACAGTAAAATCGAACTCAGAACCTCACTTCCAGTTTTACAATTTCTCTAATTTCGTTCATCGAAATTCAATGGTACTTAACCCTTCGACAACTTCTACTAACGGTAAAACACGAAACTTTATACGAACAATTTTTACGCTCCGTACTATGCGTATCCACATTTAAAACTTAGCTTTTTTTTAGAACGAAATAAGTAACAACGACGCTTTTTATTTTAACAAATCTTATTCCTTAACATAGATTACGAAACATCAATACCCTGGACCATGTACCAATGGCGTTCAAATCAACGCGCAACGTTAACTCTACTACAACATATACCGCCAAGCTTTACAGACAACCTCGAGTAAGACCTTCATCGCCACGGCTCCCTAGCCGACCAGCAATCACATTGCTCTCTCACATCACAAACACTTGTGTACGCATATCCATCGAGTGGATCGCCCGTGTGCACCACCCACTGGCTACACACTACGGTCTCTGTAGACCACGACCTCCGCCAGAGTTAAACGCGCATCGCGCACTCACGGACTACCTGAGTTGCCTCAGGAGATACCGATTTCTACCGGGCTACGACTACGTAATAACCACTGGTACGGTCGACAACAACACATGTGCACCACCCACTGGCTACACACTACGGTCTCTCTAGACCACGACCTCCGCCAGAGTTAAACGCGCATCGCGCACCCACGGACTACCTGAGTTGCCTCAGGAGATACCGATTTCTACTGGGCTACGACTACGTAATAACCACTGGTACGGTCGACATCAATACGGCCGATAGAATCTCTTACTCGATCATTACAAAACTTAAACTTGATTATCGTCTTTAACATTATTATCTAAAGCAACATCTACTGGTACATGACCCGTTGGCATCTTTCTAATCCTATCGTGTGTTCGATTCGAAACTAATTAAAAGCAACTCCTAATACCGCTTTTAACGTACAACGAACTCTCAATATTTTTTAAGATTTGAAACTGCTCTTTGTTAACATCGGGATCAATTTTAACAGGTTTCGTTCCGCATTGTTATTTTTTTTTTTTTTCAAACAAACTAATTTTCCCAATGAAATCGAACGAAGTGGGTACTATATGCCGGAATCACGTTTTCGAACCACGTAGCCAATCGAACAATAAATTACAAAACTTTAATCACGCACGGTCTAAACGTTACACTGACAAACGACTCATCCGATTATCTTTGCAATTAAAATTCAAAATTCAATCGCAAAACCCTATTGGTACAACGGGCTATTTTCCGCAAACGTCAAACTAGGCGCGCATTATTTGGCGTACAACATCAGGACTACGTTAACGATAACGATTGGTACACAAACACAACAAAACTTGACGCACTCACATCTTATTAAAATGAAACAGAAATACTACCGCACCTAGTATAAATCGGCGTGTACGTTACCCTAGAATACCGTTAAGAAAGAACACTAATTAATTCTAATTCTAACTACCACGAGTAAAACCGATTTTACTTCACTCGTTTTACAATCAGAAAAATCTCAATCCATCCGATCAATCACTTCGAATATTTGACACTCAAAAATTTTGGATATATCGACAATTCGGACACCGCATAATATTTTTTTTACCCAGAATAAAAATGTTCCAAAGATCGAATGAAAAATAAACTTCTACCAACTGCTGATCCTTTATCCCGTAGTCTGCAGATCCTAATCCCGAAAATTCTTTACAATACAGGGTCCTTTATCGCACTTCTGATGTCGGAAATGGAGACAAAACGGTGGTGGGGAAAGCAAATAAATAAAGGAAACCCGCAAAGGGCTACACGCGGAAACACACTGAGCGTGGGCGTATGCTACAATAACTTTTAGAGAACCATCGTACACTATCTTTGTCAGGACTACCCCAATTTGTCATCACTATTGAAACAGACTTTACCAACTATATCGAATGTCGTTACAATTGAAACACACTATACCACCATCGACTCGGTTGCTTGTTATCATGAACGATCGGGACCTAATCAATCCCTAAAAGGGGTTTAGGTAGATCCGAGCACCATCAAAATGCCATAAGGGGAAACTGGCATGGAAAACACTCAACATTTACAAACTGGCCAACCAAGGGGCCTCCCCGCCCGGACCTTATGTAACTCGACCATATTACAGTTACTCTACCCGCGGTCATGATAACAATGCCATAGCTAACACCATACGAATATCACATAGCCTAGCCAACCTTGCTAGCGACACGATAATTAGATCACTTTACTCACGGTTTACAGACACCACTGGACTGTGGTACAAACAATATTCCAACAACCATAATTTCAACATACATCCAGATCTCAAAACGAATCACACATCACAAAACACACCGGACTAGTACGTCCACCAGAAACACACTAATTCTCAGACACACAAAGCTATCAACGCGGCTGCGGATCTACCCAGAGAGCTCGCCCGCCCTGAGCACTGCTATTTATGTGAGTGAACCACCCGTTCCCACTCCCGGTAGTAGGGCCTCCTGCCAAACGTCACCGCGCCAACTTCACACCGGTCAACTATATTGATTCTACCCTCTGATACTCGAGAAAGTAAAATAAAAACTGTCATCGATGTTTACAATCGATTTAAACGATCAATCCGGCTTCAATCTCCGACATACATATAAACCTTCCTCTTGAATCACTCTATCTATTAAAAAAAACCGCATCAAAATCCGTTGCGTAGTTTTAAAGATTTAAGCGTACAAAGGGAGGGACATAGGGAGGGACATAGGGACAGAGAAAGCGACTTTATTTTATACTATGTAGTAATTTACAACTAAAGCCTTGTATCTCAGTAAAACCACATATTTATCACCTGCAAATAAATTTAAATTATTCCAGTATAATGTGCAAGTGCAGAACAAATTAAGGCTAATGCAATCTATTCTTTAATTTATCTGGATAAATGTATGCACCGGGGAGCGGGAATTAGCATTTTATCTCTTAGGCGTATGCAATATGCATGTACACCGTGCAAGCTCGTATCTGGCTGCATATTGAATTAATTATATCGCTATCACTGGCCTGTGAGCAGTGGGTTTTGAAATTCATTTTACAACTATAATAATAATTACTGATAGTATGCCATAGTGCATGCAACTTACGACTAACTTAATCTACCTTATACTAGTGAGTACATATCCTTTAAGCCTGAAGTTATTTTTTTATTACGATTGTTAGTTTTTTTATTTGCATTGACTAAGGCTTCGAAACTAGTGAACTAATTTTAATGAAACTTGGTAGGTAGGTACTGTCGCACCCGCGGCTCGCCTTGCTCCTGGGCGAGCCTGCGGCGTGAACTCTTAAGGTAGTGGTAATCTCAACGAAAGCTTCCTCGTCGAAAGCTAAGAAATGGTAATTGAAACTCAAATTTCCACTAGCGCTGAATTAGAAAGGTTTATTCACGAATTACAGTAGAAATACATTTATTTACGTTTATTGAATTTTAAAGTTAAAACATGATGAGAGACCTAGTTACAGGTTTGATAGAGAAAGGAGAAGTGAAAATAAAAATGGATGATTTGACGGATGATTTTTGAATGAATTCCAAAATTAAATATTCAAATTTAGACAAAGAAATGGTAAATGAGATGAGAAATGAAGTAGAAACGAGGCAACGAGGTAGCATGCAATGCACCTCGTTGCAGTCCAAAGATAGAATAGACCTTGGGGAAGGACATACGCTACCTTTTACCGCGGGAAAATTTCTCAGTGGAAAAAACTTTTAACGTGGGCAGAGCCGCGGGGTTGAAAGTTAGTTAAAGAATAATTTGTGAAATAAAATTCTTCTATATGAAGCCCTTCACAATTTTCCTGAGGTAGCCTATGACTATGACCTTCCCCAAGGTCTATTCTATCTTTTTACCAAGTTTCATTAAAAACGGTTAACTAATTTCGGAGCAAATTTAATGCAAACAAACTATCAAATCTTTCCTCTTTGTAATATTAGTATATGGATACTATAAAGTCTATTCATTTAAAGGAGTGGTGCTAATCGAAAAGGAAAGTGTTTCCTTTTCTATTAGCACTACTCCATGCTCCTTCATTGTTTTCCTATACTTTAATTTTGTCTGGAAGAGATCGCCAAACAGAGATAAGACCGCCGTTGCGCACATTTTATTTTTAAGTTTTTTGTGAAAATCTTATTATGTGTATTATTGTGTGTGTGTGTGCAGTTTACAGAAATCTTTTTTATTTTGTGCTTATTGTAATATAATCAATCACTTTATTTCATAACAGGTAATATTAAACTTCAATCTTTCAAAACGAATATTTATTCAGATTTCGGTTTCTTGGAACTCGTACATTTCAAAATAATATTAAATTAATTTGTATTTTTAGCTTTTACGTATGAGCAAGTCTATGGAATAGCTGGCAGTTATAATAAACGACTTAATAAAAAAAAATGCCATTAATTTTTCGCGTTAAGAGGTTGCAAACATAAAGATATAGGAACTTTCTCTTAAAATGGATATAAGTATTTGAGTCACAAGGTTGGGTCAATTTGAGACAAAAAACTACTCGACGAAAGCTCTTATGATCATTTAATTAAAAATACTAATATAGATTCTTTTTTGGAAACTAATCGTAGAGAGTCCACACAGTCCGGGACTGTTATTTTGTTATAAAACATTGTAGTAGTAAGTCGCATTTTTGAGGAAACAATGACAAACAGCCCCTCTAACATGCCCGGTCCACGCGTGACAGAAATAATTTTGTCGTGCGTATTCTCTTATCCTATTGGAGGATAATTCAATATGGCGGGTTTTTTGACAGTTAAATGTGCGACAAACTTTTGTCATAGCACTGCATATTACGGGGGCTGGCTCCGCTTGCGCTATCAGTTTTTCTCGTCGGAATGACGGATTTTCCCGCGGTGAAAGGTAGCCTATGTGTTATTATGATGAATAAGCTACATAATTGTAAAGTTTCACTAAAATTTATTTAACAGTGTTTGCCTGAAAGGGTAGGTTACAAACATCCATTAATACATCCTTCAATCTGCCGACATATCCATCTTCACAAACTCGCGTTTATAATATTTGTAAGATAGTAACAGGTAGATAAGTATAGCAGAGCTCTCGTAATAATTTTGATTTGCGGAAGGTTATAATAATTTAATTTAACTGCTAATCTAATACTGAACCTTAACCTTCGGGGAAGGAGTTTTATTAATATTTTGGTGGCGAAATTTTCTCAGAATTCCTACACTTCTGAATGTTATAATACCGAGGAGATTTTTAGATAATAAATTTGATAAATCTTGTACAATATTATGGATGCATAGTAGCAATAATTTGCTAGAGTATCGTAAGTAGGTTTTTAAAGTTACAATGGCAATTTAAATATGAATAGTTAGTGATTTGCACCATGTTTCCAATAAAGTCCTATTTATACCTTAAATAAAGACTAGATACTTCAAAGTAATAGTACTAACATCCATATGGCAATTCTGTCTTGGCAACATTAATTAATTAAACTTTCCCAATAAAACTCCCTAACTTTGAGAAAATCACTCCAAGGGCAACATTTTTCCAACAGCCATCACAATAAAGTGTTGCCACATTATTGTAATAAAATACGCGGCGAAGTTCAAGCGGCGCGAGTTGGCAAGTCGCATTACGGGCAATTCATCAAAAACGAAAAGTTTGTCGTTTTCACTCCTTAATTCACTAGGTGAGAGGTTGTGTTCCAAATCTAAACTTGGCTGAGTGACGCGCTTATTATTGTGACGTAAATATATTATAGCCACAAAAACAAACAAAGATTTTCGAAATATTTTATTTTTACTTCACATTGGCACAAAGTAGGTACAACTAGTGGCATAAAAAAGAAACTTCCCTTTCCCACGATCAAAACACTCTTGCTGATCAGTTTATTTTAAAATCTTATTAACGCAAAATGTTCACAAAAATACAACAATAAGATTTCGAATGACTTGCTATACCTACTATTTATTCAAATTATGAAACCGAACAACTTTTCGTAAAACAAGTGAATATGATATTCCAAATTGAAATTATCAAACTAACTTGGAAATCACACACAAATCACTTTACGCATAACGTTGACTTTGAGAGAGCCTTTATTGCACACGAAATAAAATCTGTTTTTTTACTGTAATATTGACGTAATGTTACACTTGATATGTGCTGTCGAGTGCACTAGGTTTCAGTGAAATACTACACGGTTATGCCTTCATTTTCTGAAGCCAGCGTACAAAACCTAATTAACCTTGTTTAACTAGGTTGAAGTTTTTTCAAGCTTTACCGGGGCACATAAAATACGTGAAAATATGGATGGTACGTACATGAGACATGGTTCATGGTGCAAAATGAAAATGTTCCTTATATCAATTATAATTCATAAAACATTTACAAGTCGAGCCTATCCTGAATAAGTAGAGCTACTAAAAGCTTAACCAGAGTACTAAATAAAATAACATTCAGTCCATTTCCCACAGATTTCTTGGTAGGCATAAAATATGTAAGCAACAGCCACACGATTTTAAACACAACAAACTAATGGCTGGTCTTGTCCGCACCTACTAATGGTGCTATTGAACCAACAAGCGGAAACCAAACGCAGCTTGCACGATTCAGCGATTTACGAACTACGAATTAACAACCTTAGGTCGGGGAATTAATGGTCACTGAGTAGTTCAAATTATCCCTAGTTAGAGCTGGAAGAAGCCGCCTTCCTGCCTCGCTAATGAGACGTCTAATGAAGCACTGCTAAAGGGCTTGGCTGTATGGACTACTTTTCTAGTGCGGCGCGCGTCAAAGCACTGTTGAAGTTGAAGAAACGGAACGTAGAGCGAAGAAAAATAAAACGTGAAATCGGCGCGAAACTCAATGTTAGGTGAAAAATCATGACATTGACAATTTTGTCGTATTTATGTTTTTAAATAATATAATTATAGGTGTTTTTAGAGCTAAGTTTTTGAACAAAATTTTAGAAAGCAGTTACTTATGTTTAAAGTCTTTATTAACTAGTCACGGAAAATGTAGTGAAAGTGAAACAAGCCTGCTTTATGTTTTGTATGGATTATCACAAAGGACGGTATCTTCTATCCTAATACAGGCGATAATTAATGCTTACAGCTGGAAACCTGTTTTTAATTTATACCCATTTCTATTTACTAATTAAATGGTGTTGAAGCAATATAAGAATCGCACAATAAGTAATAAAAAAATCCAGGAAATTGAACATAAATATGGTCCTGAGAAAACTAGTGGCTGTATTTTTTCAAGGAGGTTTTCATAACAAAAAGCGCTACATTGCGTAGCTACAGCGTAGCTTTAATGTTTTTTCTCAATTGTATTATTTTCTTGACTATTGTGCTGCGTGGAACAGAACAACTGTTGGATTATGGCGGGTAAGCCCTCGGGAGTGAGATCGCTGTTCTTTGCACGTGACAGCGGCATTGCGACATCCTACGCTAGTCTCTATGAAATCTTAAAAGATTAGTCTTCCGTTGTTCTTTTTATTCTAGACGAGTCACTTATGTGCACTATAGTTGTTTAAAAATATAGCGGCTTATTTTTCCAAGTCACAGTCTCTATACATTTTGAAGGCGGTCTGACAAACATCGCTTACTAATATTTATGGTTTAGAAGAATATTCATAATTATTCGATAAAACAATTTGAACTCATTTTTCTTTCTATCTCCTCTTAAATTTTACTTTTTAAAAACATTGGCACATTTAATTTTGATTACAAATTTATACAAAACGTATCGCCAAATGATCTTTACCTATTGTAGCATTTCTAAGTCCCTTAATAGAAATGTTACACAAAAGTTCTCTAGTACTTAATGTACTTAAAATGAGAGCTTTAAAAGAGGTATAATAGAATAAACTCAACACTTTAGCCTAAAACTGTCTTGAAGGCTGCATTGGCGGCGTAACTACTTTAGCTTCCGAGGCGCGTTTAATCTATTCTACTTAAAAGCCGGTCTCACCTGAACCAGGCGCTATTTTAAAACGAATTTACACCCCCACTCCACTCCACGATGTCCTGTGCCAAAGACAGGGTCGTACTTAACAGAGACAGGGTCGCCCGGTCGTACTCAATCTGTGGTTTCTTTTAGCCGCTTTTTACCGTCGACAAATACCGCAATTAGTGTAATAGCTAAAATAGCTTTGGTCCTTGGTATCTATTTATTAGTTTCGTTTCAATGTCCAAATTGGTTTTGTAAAATCTTAATTGAAATTAAATTCCTGTCTAGTCTGATTATTTGTTGCAACTAGTTGCAAGTAGGTAGGTATCGGACTTTACCAGGAATAAAAAAGTCTTAATTTCTTTACAGGAACAACTGGAAAACTGGTCGAAATACATAAAATATTTTACAGACAAAAATATAGATACTTATTTAAATGATACATGGTAAGTATCTGATCTGAATACGTAATGTTAACGACTAGGTAGTACTACAACTAACATGGCGCTCTAGTTAAAATAACAGTGGCCCCGAATTGCACACCCGCGTCCCTCCCTGGCGAGTAGGAACGTGTCTGTTAATTCGTTTACTCTTTGCAGGAGGGCCCTAATGGGGGGCTTTTCTCACAATTAGCCACAATTAAGATCCTCCGTAAGGAAATGCCGGGGGAATTCTTCCGATACTGAGCAGATACCCGCGCTAAATCGAATCGACGCCAATTGAGATTGTTTCGTTTCGCCGACGACGCGACATTCGAAATTCAAGCTTTTTGTACTCTTTTTTTTTTTTTTTTTTCTGGTTTTGGCGCTAGTTTAACTTTGCGCCAGTGTCAAGTACTTTTTGTACTTTTAATTAGACTTTTTATTTATACTATCCTATCCATATTAAGGGCCAATTTTACTAGCGTCAAGTGTTATGTATCGGATGGGCGCGTAAAATGTATTCTTCCTTCATGGACATAATAGTTTAAAATTAATTTGAAGAACATAAGATTTAGAGTTAGAGGCATTTTATAGTATTTTTATATAAGGACTTGCATTTTATTAACTAATACGAGTACCTATTAGTAGAATGTAATTTAGATTATGGTATTTACTGATCATATCTCATCTCTGTAATAAAAATAACGTATGGGCATAGAATTTTTCAACATCAAAGTAAGTGTATTCACACGCGAACGGTTTCCATTCCCTAGTTTCCTTTTTAATATAAAAAGGGAAAGTATTAATCGTAATTTCAAAATATATTTTCCTTGGATGTTTTTATTTATTTTTATTTGCATTCCATTCTTGAAATAGATGAGCAACTGATTGATGAGATTTTTGATGGATTGAAGATTTCGTAAGTGCATGCTAAAGAAACATTGAAAAGATTTGTCTTATATTTACAGATCTTACTACTTTTTCACGTACGGTAGGTACTTAGTTTAGGAAAGTCGTGAGCAACAAGAAGAAAGTTAATCATAAAATGTCAAACAGCAACTTTCCTTCACCAAGCACAACATGTTTCTGAACCAGTCCCAGTCTTTATCGTCAACGCAGAGCCTTGTCATGAGACCATTGTTTTATAATAAACATGCTAATGCCCACTTAATTTAGGCTCTACATGCGCCCGCGCAATGGCCCGGGTGGTCTGACCACACGCATCTTATCGATAACACGACGCTGCACTAGCGATACAGACCATGTCGATTTTATCGAGTTTAATTATAATAGGTGGCTGCGGCGATAGCGCCGAAATATGAGATAGGGAAAGAAGCTTAATGTTGACCACAGATAAGTTTTACGCGGTTCTTATTTGGAACGATTTCTTTTTAATTCTCGCGCGATAAAGGCCGTTAATACTGGCTGGATACTAAGTGCAGTTGTGAGCCTTTATCTATAAAAAAGTGTGTGAGATTTATTTGATCATGGAATGGATATTGATAACGAATACTGCGTTTAATATTACACAGCACTGCAGCGCGTGGTATTCTCTTATTCCAACATATCTACGTTATTAAAGATAGAAGTTGAAAATTTCCTGCTTACACATGCTGTAGTGTAAATATTTTGCTCTTGTCTATCGCTGATCGATGACATAGGCATGTTCCAGGGTCCCGTCCAAGACCTAATCTATTATCTTGTTAGACCATAGAATATTGGATCTGTATGGGATAGTTTATTTGTTTCTTAAGTGATGGGCAACGAATAGGCACCTCGCAGACGACAAGCAACGACCACCATCACTATACAACCAAAGCTCAAAGTCAAAGTCAAAAGTACGAAGTGTACTCAAACAATAAAAGGTTAAAGCAACATTCAGGGTCCAGTTAAGCCATGATTGATGCACCACAAATTAGGGCTACCCCCATCCTACTCCTTTACTCGAAGGCCGCAGAGGGAATCGCATCGGCCACTCCCGCGCAATCGATCAAGGAGCCGACAAAACAAATGACCGCAGCGGTACCGACTTCGTAACGCATTATCTAAGATTTCTTAGAGGCATACTGAGGTGGGACTGCTTATGGTTTAAGCCATGAGATCCAGTTTTCTGAAAACTGTCCATTTTCCCTGCAAGTTAAAATGTAACTGACCTTATCTGTGATGAAGGGGCTGTTTATTTATTTTTCGAAAAGCAGTTCCAACCACCCGTCATCCGCTTGTGTTCTGGCTGCTACATATTAGGTTATATAGTCTCGTTAGGAATTTGACGAGATTATTATAGATATAGAACAGTTACAGGCAATCCTCTAATGTGAAATTTTAATATTAAAAAAAATGGTAATTTGCCTAGCACGTTTGGGTGACGTCGACGTATCAAGCTTCACCGGACATACGGGAGCGGGGAAGGCCCTAGGAAAATACGGTTATTGTATTTTTAAATGGAATACATTTTGTCAGACATCAGACAATCGTAGTTTTGTACGACACCCGCAGAAA
This sequence comes from Teleiodes luculella, assembly GCA_948473455.1. Taxonomy (NCBI): domain Eukaryota; kingdom Metazoa; phylum Arthropoda; class Insecta; order Lepidoptera; family Gelechiidae; genus Teleiodes; species Teleiodes luculella. Next base: position 14,878,290 of record OX419584.1, read on the forward strand.
ATACTCAATATATCTGCTAAGATCATAATGAAGCAATTTGATATCAACGTCTGGCTTATGCAAACCATATGAGTGACGCATTATGCAAACTAATTGTGATGTATTTTATTGATCTACCTACAGGTTCGGTTATACGGTATGCTTGATACGTCGACTCTACTTTACAAGCAGTGTGGTTTGTAACAAAGTATTTATTGAATCAGACGGGAAATTTTTGCCCGCTGGCGCTTGTCTCTCACACCACACATAACGAGCGTGATTTATGCAGGTGCACACCGCAATCACGCGCCATTGTGTTGCGGGCGGCCAACCCGCCAACCCGGCCAACACACGCCGGGGTTGGCCCAGCTTACCGGCCAAATTCCTCGGGGGGCGAACGTATTCTTCGTTCGAACTTGAGTTTCCCCCACAGATAAGAAAAGGAGATACTGGCATGTGTGTGCGAACAAGATAAGGCATGTCAATTGGAATCTTTCTAGAGTGTTGTTATCCGGGACGCGTACCTATTCCCAACGATCTTACATACAAGTTTCAATTCGTGAAAGTGAGCAGTAAAATAACGCGAATTTCACTTATTGCTTTTTCGCGCGGACTATTGCTGGAAGGTAGTTAAGCCATTTCAATAATAATAAAGTAGAAAGTATTAGCATCATAATAAAAAGGTAAAAGTAAAATTCTCGTCCGTCTTGCCACAGTAATCTTTTCTAAGATTGTCCATCTATTATTTATTTGAGCGTAATTTATATGAAAATGGACAGACACGTGTATAGTTCTTTCACATTCCTTTTTCCGATCACCGTCATATAAAAGGTCCGACGAACGAGCGAAATTCGCTGATCTATAGGCCATTACATTTTAATCCCGAGGAAATTCAGCCGCCATCTTTCGCTCTATTCACTATTTACCTAGCGATGGCTCCTTTCAAAGGCACTTTTTGCCGTTTTCAATTCGCGCGACGATCAATTAGACAGGGTTTAATGGATTCCGATGTCATCGGGTCGGTAATCGATCACCCGGAATAAGTACATTAAGCAGTAGTTAGGTGTAGCTTCCATTGCCGTGGTCGCGTCCCATCTGATCGATGGGGGCACGTAACGTTTTTTTTTTCACGCGTAAATGGCGAAAACAGGCGCCAAAAATGAGATGGCCAGCGATCCATCCATCACCCGAGCTAATAATTCGGGACGTATAGTAATGATCGTCGGCATTTTTTCTGCGTACTGGCTGGAAACATCTTGTCGGGCTTTTGTCCGGGAAAAAATAAATTATTTTTCTTTTCTACTAGAAAACAGACAGTATGAAAACGTTCGCGCGGTACATTTTTCATCCCTTTTACGTGGAAAATAGAAATAAAACTTCGTGGCAACGGTAAAATAGCGAAAACTATAATGAAATGTTCCGAGCATAGTTCGTTTTCGTGCATCAAGCACTGCGAATAAGTGATGCAGTCACGGAAATGTCAGTGATTAAAAACCTTAAAAAAGAAAATGAATAGGCAAAGGAAAGCGTCGCGTGTTCAGCTTTGTTGGTTGTAAATAAAATTGCAGGTTGGTTGCTCTATTTTGTTGATGGCTTGTTTGTGCTCAGTAAAAAAAGGGTTACTTAAAACGGTAATTAAAGGGATATATGTAAACCAAATAAATACGTCCAATTTGAAATCTTACTTCAAAAATGTCAAAGCTTCAAGCATTACCTAATATTATTTAGAAATTTAAAAGAAATAATATGTGATGCTTTGAACTCCAAAGATAAGTCCGATTTGTTTTAATTTATTGTGGCAGGCAGATAGGACTGACATTCGTTTTTGCCGCAATAAAGTAAGTCAGGTTAGATTAGGTACAGCGAGCGAGTGCAATATGGCAATAACGCACACGACAAATACAGTGCTTTGGAATTTGACTCATATTTTAAAAATAACTTGTATACCAAGGATCTTGGAACTACAAGTACACTATTTTATTAAGCATTTTATTAAATTTTAATTTTTTGTAAATAATTTCCTAATAGATAGGTAAGTATTGAAAATTTGAAGCCTTAAAAAGCTTTCCCCTGTAGATTGCACATGGGAAAGTGTATTGTTGTGTTTTAATTTAAACCAATTAATTACGGCGTAGGTAAACTGATTAATATTTTATTTTCTCAGCAATCAAGTGAAGCAAATGCAAGAATAGTCCCGTCAGTTAGAGCGTTCCGTTTCCGGCAGCACATGCGGGCGCGTAAATAACTCAATGTAGACGTTAATTACGCCGAGCGATCTTGAATGCGCCTCCGTCGAACGGAACGTAATCACACGAAATTATTTGAATTTCGAACGCTTTTGTGATTGGAATGAAATGGGGAATGAATTGAATGGGATTGCCCAGTTGCACAGTGCTTTGTGAATTGCTTTTCATAAACTTTTTTTATGCCACTTTACTTTGTTTGTTATCATTGTTTATTTACATTAGCAGAGAAATATAATTTTCTTCTCAAATTATTTATCTTCAAGTTAAAAGTTCTAAAGCAAATTTTTGATTAAATGTTGTGTTGCGACTATGCAAATAAAAATATATAACGACTTTATCCTTTGTCGTCTGGTAAAAACGAGCAATAAGCTAGGTTTAACCTGCTGGAGACCTTTGCATTAGTATTTAAATTTTATAGCTTATATTATAAAGGTTAAAATCCGAATAAATTTTAACGAGTTAATGTAGATTTTAAGTGCTACACTTAATACACTTAGACCCTTTGTTTAAATTAAAGCCAAGTTTTTTGTCATTACAGGTCGTGTTCCAAGTTTGAAAGATGATTTTTTTTATTTAATTACTCCTTTATTATTACTGGCCAGTATATGGCGGCGCATTTCATCTGCCAGTAATTTATTGTCCAGACAAGCAGTGACATCGGCCCATTGAGCGGGTTTATTTATACGGCCAGCTACTGAAAATTCATCCACTCAATGCGTGATTAATTTATTAAATTAATTTAGGACTGAAACTGGCAGTTGAAAAACTTTGCGCCGCCATGCGCCATGTTCTTAATTTGAATTAGCTATTTAAATAAGACTGGTTAATTTACAAAGTTCTTGAAGGCTGCATATCTTAGCACTTTCAATAGCAATTTCTTAGCTCTTAAATACTTACAATATTAATATAGCACTCAGTATTAAAACAGAGATACCTTATTCCCATCATTGAATAGTCTGCAACTTACCTGTAAACAAATGAACAAATACATTAGTACAATACAATACAACGCAAAATACTTTATTGCACGCAAACAGAAAAACAGTACATAAAAAACTTAGTTTAGGTTTAGAGCGTAACGTAAAGCAAAAAGCGGCCTTATTGCTTAAAGCACTTTCTTCAAGCCAACCCTGCGGACTACTATTTGGTATTTTGTGACCCTGCTAAGTAGGAAACATGACATTAGGCGGGAAGGTGCATAACATTAAAGAAAATTAACAGAAAGAAAAGAAAATTTACAAAAAAATTATAATGACACAGAAACAGAAACGTTTGATAGCATAAATAGGATACACAGTTGAATCGTTCGTAAATACTAAAGTTTACAAAACAATTACAATCCAATTAAAAGCTCGAACACTTCCGAAAACAATTACTTGTAACTCAATACACCAATTAAACAGTAACTTTAGACATGGAAAGGCAGAATTAAGTATCACCTATTACAAGTGTCTAAAATATTAAAACCCGACTGCGCTAGTTGAGTATACTGTAAAAATATCATTATTTCAAAGACTTCAGCTGGTGGATAAAAGTATCTGTTATTATTATTTTTAGACCAAGCAAAGATATTTTTTTTCCCATACTTTTGATTTAACTTTTGTTAGCTTCTAATTATTTAGTTCTGAGAGGTGAAATAGAGTAAAACTGAACAACTTTCCCTAAGGAACATAGGTTGAAATCTCCTGTCTGAAGTTTGTATAAGAAAACTATCTTTCCGCCGCGGCTCCGCCCACGTTAACAGTTTTTTCCGTGGAAATGAGGCATTTACTAGCCTATGTTACTCAGAGTGAATGTAGCTTTCTCATTGTGAAAGGATTTTTGAAATCGGCGCAGTAGTTTTTGAGTTTATTCATTACAAACAAACACACAAAAAAAGAAATACAAATCTTTCTTCTTTACAATATTAGTGTAGATTGAATATTATTTTTGAGATTTCAACCTGTGTTCCTTAGGGAGAGTAGTTTATTTTCACGAGTACTAGTAACCAGTTAAATTTCACGTGCTTTATAAAATTAACTTTTAACATAAGTTTATTCGCTGACTTCTCCCCTAAAACATTACCTGACTTTTTAGCTAGTCGCGGCCGGGTAAATAGTCTATAGAGGGCTTCCCTGCAATTGAATGAGCAAGAAAGCGGGATAAGCTGGGCTTACCCGCCAGATAAGGATGGAAGGAGGCTCTATGAAGATTAGACTTTTGACGGCGCCCGAGTGTCGGTGCTCATGTTTTCAAGCGCGATGGACTGAATAGTCTACATGTCTTGTAGAAAGGAACTTCTTCTTATCGTGTGGGTAAATAAATAAATATGTGGGACATCTCACACACTGCCATCTGACCTCAAACTAGGCAAAACCTGTACTATGGGTGTCAGACAGCTGATATACATACATATATAAATATACAACATCCAGACACACGGCAAACACAAGTGCTCATCACACGAATGTTTGCCGTGGGCGGGATTCGAACCCGCTACTTTGTGCTTCGTGGGCAGACGTACTACCAACTAGACTATGAGGCCGTCAGGTATCGAGCTTACTACCTTACAAACCCTGGTGTCGGTATTATAGAACCGCCTTAGGCTTCAGACTTGGCTCATGTAAGAGCTACATCCGTAGATAGTAAACGGGATCAACAACGGCTTTACGTGCCTTCCGAAGCACAGAATCATCTTTTATTTCGGATAATCAGGTGATTCAGAATGCAATGTCCTAGCCAAACTGAAGAAAGTCTCACAAAATGATTTTTGATCGACGAGTCCCTACATGGATTCGAACCCGAAACCTCCGTAACTGAGCTTTTGAGCACTCGACCGCGGAGAAATGAACTAATGAGATATTTTTATCTCTTAATATCTTAAAAAGCAAAAACGGAACCCTAAGGCTGTGTACGCACTAAGCGATTAGCCGTAATCAAAAATATGCATGAAAAACTAGTTTCACAGTATGCATTGTGGCACAACATCGAAAAGGTCACGACCTTTACTTAAATACAGGTAGGTACTGTAAAATAATCGCAACCAAAATTACAAATAAAAAAACACTCGGAAACTGCTTTTACCACTATATTATTTCCGAACTCGATCGTACATCACATCAATAATATAAAAAGGTTAGCCGAACCCGAAAGCAAATTCCTGGAGCGTTTTATAACAGCTCCCGGAAAGAATCAGATAAAAACTGACTGAAACTATCAAAATAAATCAATTCTAAATTGATTCAAATTTCGAACCAACACGCGGCCAGTATTAAAAGTAAAAGAGACGGCATAGCCGATGCCACAGTACATACTACCCTTAGAGGGTAGAAACCAAAAAGCCTATACCCTTAATAGCAAACCTAACACATCAAACGAACCTCAACTCTCAAGAACCATTGTAATTAATCTGAGGTTCAAGCACCAATCACGATCCAGAACTATTATATAATCGAGTGCTAAAGGTTCCGTATTCGTTCTCAATCATTAATCAAAGACTTAGCTTATCTTGACGACTACAATCAGATCAGAGCACAAAAGGGCACCCGCTCTGACCTTCGCGACACAATCAACCCTAAGGAATAGCTTACGTATTGTGTCTCATTGTACGACGGCTTAAAAGGGTTTAAAGGTCTCAGAAATTGGTTGCTTTCTGGATTAAAAAAGAATTGGTGCGCCCATTATTAGTGTTAAGTAGATTACATCATAACTAAAATCACCTAAAAGTCAACAACAGTTTTTTTCGATGGCGGGAAAAGTGTTTTTAGGAAAGTTGATCAGATTCATTGATTAAGCTTCGATTGGGTATACCTCTTTACCCTGATTTCTGAGTAGGCTCGAGCCCCTCGGTGGAGACTTATATGAGCTGTTAATTATGGGCATATCCCTAATTTGTTAAGCCGTTACTTACGTCCTGTAAACATACATCGTGTTAGAAAAATAACGTAAAATCTCTCGGGTGATGTAATTCGGCTCATGAAACTGCACACAACTTGTGTCCTGAAAATACCTAATACAAATTGATTTCCGACCGAGTAAACTTGTATAAAAATTTAAACAAATGCTATTTCGGAAAACTTCCCGAGCAGAAGTTATTCAATTTCTTGGGTCAAATTACCCGTTTTAGAGGTTTTAGTTGTAGTCCTAAATAGGGTAATGTCATGTTGAATTTCAAGATTCTTATTTACAAAACTCGCATGTTTCCTGTTAAGGCAACACAAACTGATGCTAATTCCTGTGGGTGTTCGCCCCAATTAATTATGAGCGAACTAAAAACCCTTTTAGTCGGTCGGGGTGCGGGCCAGCGGAATGGGGCGTCATTTATCTTTATAAGTGTTTGGGCAGCATTAGGACTGGCGAGGTGGGGGGCTTTCATTCATTACCAACATATTTTTGGATGATTTTCGCTAGTTTATTTATAAAATGTTACAGCCTCACACACGATAAGTGAGTAATTATGCGGTGCTGCAAGCTTTCTACGAAACGCGAGAGAAGCTCTAGGAGGTTGCCTGTCAAATGCATAGGCGTGTGACATACGGGCCATAGTAGTTTTGTCATTATGTTGCATTTGAGATTCTCATGTCAGTTAGTGAGCCTACTGATGACAGAACGAAGAGCGGACGGTCTTAGAATTCTTTGAGTATCTTAGAATTACTTAAATTATTTTTCTGGCAATAAAGAATACAATTGGTATTGTAATCTCTCTCTAAGACAGTTATTATTGTCCTATCCTAACACGTCGTTCGCTAAAAATCTGCTGAAAAAATAATTTATTATTATAACATCTGTATTAATTTATAACTAGCGACCCGCCCCGGCTCCGCACGGGAAAATTGTTATTGTGGGTTATCCTTAAGTATATTATGCATGTATTAGACATATAAACCTTCCTCTTGAATCACTCTATCTATTAAAAAAAAACTGCATCAAAATCCGTAGCGTAGTTTTTAAGATTTAAGCATACATAGGGACATAGGGACATAGGGACATAGGGACATAGGGACAGAGAAAGCGACTTTGTTTTATACTATGTAGTGATAGTGATATCTTTTGAACTCTGACCAAGAAGATTATAAATTGTAAGTAAGATACTAATTAATTGGAGTAAGGTCAGTGGTAAAGTAAAAAAAACAATAAGTAAATTTATTTTTGCTGTTTTTTTTTATCTGCAGTCCTTTTGTTGCGTATTGAATTGCCACCCCCTAAATAGCAAGATTTCTCAAGTGAAGGATGTAGTAGGTGTAGGTACTAAAAGCTCTATAGTAGGTATGTGACCCTTCATTAGTCGAGTTAGTTTGAGACGGTGAGGCTAGCTTCTTACGTACGTAACTGAATTAGTTCTGTCCTTGGAGACGGGTGGTGTTTCGGCCCATGAGCTGAATGGGCCGAAAAGCAACTTTTTAATGTTCTAATGTTTTGTGTAGTTTTCCATTTTATTATTATAATTATTTCCGTCCATTCCACTTTTTTGTACATTATTATGTAATTGATTTAGGACAATCCATCACACAATTATACTAATGTCAAAAAGGAAGCAAGAGTGACGGTTTGCCAAAAAATAATGTACTACTAACAACTAGTACATTATTTTAACTAAAATTTGTATGGGACTTTATGGGAGTGTCAAACTTATTTGAGTAGTTTGAGTAGTTAAGTTTCTTTAGTGAAGTTGCTCTTAGCTATTTACTGACTAGCTCCTTTTCGAATTTACTAACCCGTTACTTACACACGTATAACTAAAGTAGAGTAGTCATATATGAAAAAAAATATTTAAGCGGCGTTTCTGGCCCTTTAAGCTCATGGGCCGAAACGCCACCCGGCTCTACCTTGTAACATCGCCTTTCGGGACTGGAACAAGCTTTGTGTAACGATGTCGGTCGGAGTACGTATAAGTAAGTTCAATTTCTCATGAAACGAACGGCCCCTTAGGCACATAACTGTGTGGTTGAAGGACATGTTAAACATAGGTATTATATTCAGTTAGTCTGATTTCTCGTTGGGATTATGATATCCCGTCGCCTTACAACTATACGGTTAAAACAAGAGCAAGCAAAGCTGAAAATACGCCTTGCGATTTTGATCCGTATCCCAAGGGCATAAAAACGGTATAGCGTTAGGCAGGTTAACCTCAGAACCCACAAGACAAGTTTGACGGTCTCAACTACAGAAATAGTTGGATATTTATTACATTGTATTGTACTAATTGCTTTAATTGTTTATTGACATAGCTTAATTGCAAATGGACGACGCAGACATCAATGAATATTTGATTATGTGTCACGTGAAGTAATTCTATCACGAACTTCAAATTGAACGCGAATGTAAGAAAATTTAGGGACCAAACTCCATTTAAATTCAGACCCTAATTTCCCTATAAGACTTTCATGAACAGGTAATGCATGCAAAGCCTACTTAGCCGCGTTATTTTATATTTTCACGTGTGCCGTCGGGGATATTTGTCGGGTTTTGCATAATACCTGCCGGGGTAATACCTACCCCTAATACATCGTGTAAAAAGAAATTTCTCATAAGAAATTCCATTTTGCGGGGAATAGCGCCGTAGGAAGGGTTCAGTAATAAAGTAATTTATCCACTTCCGATAACGGGCTATGATCCCTTGGTGGGAACGCTGCTTTACGGGACGTGGCGCTGAAAAGTGTTCTTAAAACTAGCTCGGCGTCTAGGTTGTTGAACGGAAGTAATAGGTGTATCAAACATTCTAAACTTGTAATTTTCTCATCCTTCACGATGTTTTTCCGTATCAACGCGCTAGGCCGTGGTTCGAGGCTCTCTCGAGCCGCCCCTAGACGCGTTGGTTTATGACTACTCTGGGGTAGAGTCTTCCGCTCCCCCGCAAGTCCGGTGAAGCTTGATTGGTGGACATTTTCGACACAAGCATAGGTCAATTAAAAAAAACAAAGCCCCTTTTCTACCTTGAATAAACCTATTATACACATAATAAAACCGAAAATAGAATGGTACGATTAAGTGCAGGGAACACAAGACGCTCTATTCATGCATTATACCAATATATTTGAAGAGTAATAAAAAGGAACCGACAAGACTCACTCAATATAAGCTGAAGATGTGTTAATTATACCTAATTAATTATACATTGCCAATAACAGGCTGAAGCTTGGCGCCAGGCCGGGTGAAATATTTACTGCCACGGAGGAAAGAGCAGAATTGTTTTAAAGTGAGTTTGGCACTAGGTTCACTAGGTCTAGACAGTTAATCATGTCTGGCCGACGGGAATGGTGTAATTGCTATAAACTGTGATTACAAGTTGGCGTCGACGTTTTATCGTACGGAAAGAGGAAACATTGGATTTAACGAGTTTTTGGTTATTGTTCGCAATTTAAATTCATTAATAGTATATTTTGTTTCAAAAAACAAAATTTGAGTTTATTATTAGTGTATTACAATCAGCCAAGTTATTCTGGTAAAATAACAATGATATAATCAAATATTATTTCTTTTGTCAAAATTATAAAGTGCGATCTTTGATAGAGAGTTAAGAAAACAACTGTAATATAAAATTAAAAGATTTTGGAATTTAGTAAAAATTACAAATTACATAGACAATTTTAAAACAATAAGTTTCCCCACTTTGTGAGTTCGTTCACCGACGATTTGTCTCCGGCGAATGACAACCTCTAAGCAGATTCCCTGAAAAGCAATTAGACCTATGTTGACCTGCTAATCCTTAACAAGTTCGTAAAATACACATAAAAACTTTCAATTTACTCGCAAGTAGACGGTGCAAAATAAAACAACTACATAGTATCGAAAGTTTTAGCCTCGATCGCTGGAACCTTTCACAGTTTCTCGCAACACAACTTAATCCTCATCAAAATTGAAATTTCATCAACACATATGTGGAATAAATAATCTCCAGGGGTAGCGGGGGATTAAGGAGCTGCCAGCGAAGATAAGGTGCATGGGAGTGCAGTACCGGAGCATTACGAACGGAGCGAGCGAAGCAAAAGCGCAAGCCACACTGAGGGCGGGGCGAAAGGCGGATGAGCGGGTAGAAAGGCGGACGAGCGGGCAGAAAGGCGAACGAAACTAGGCAAGTACTATGTAAACTAAGCGAAGCTATAGACATAATATTTGTAATGTATTGTAAGCTTTAACTAGTTAAACTTTGTGGGAATGTAGCATAGTTGATATCTTTTTTAATTGACCACCTCTTATGTCAGAATATCGACGTGTCAAGCTTTGCCAGTTGCGAAGGTGCAGAAGACTCATCACACCCTTTTCATACCGCATAATACTCGTCATAAACAAACATTACCAACAAGTCTGAGGGCGGCCAGATTCATCCTAAAACTCAAGTTCATCAAAGGTCTTTTAAAAAAGTTAAAAAAATTAAAAAGCTCTGCCCTCGACCCAGTATGCAATAGGTGGCACGGAGAGAATAAAAAGGAAACGATGGCGTACGTTTTGTGTACCTACACGCCATCGTTTTCGATAGATACGTTTCGTGTAGATACGCTTGGCTATTTTATAGACCACGGTATAAATGAATGTTATTTCTAATATGAAATTAACTATTTCTATACTTGCCGCTCGCGGTGTGGCCTGCGCTTTAGCGGGGCTTCCCAGATCCAACCGGGGAAGAACTTGCAACTTAGCACCGTGGATTATTGAAAGGATTTACCAAACTAGTTTTTGTAGGACTCAGGAGTAGCTTGGAACTAATGAATTGTTTAGTTAGTTACTCTACAGTTGTTGCTGTAAAATTTATAAATAATTTAAGAGTACTTCTTGCAAGTTTTCTTCCGTTATGATATGGTAGCTTTTCCTTTATCTTTTGTTAATTTCTTTTGTGCGGTTGCTTGCTTGCTTACCGCGTGCGTATGGATAGATATACAGTATTTTATTTATATAGAACTGTATGTTGCACTTTCTACTGAAAAAAAAAAACTGATATTTACTCTGAATAAAAATTTGAACAATATGCGATGCGTTAAATTTTTGGGGTATGCATGAAGGGTGGTGATCTCGTCCCAAATGGGAGCTGGAAATTAAAACTATTTATCCGATTGCTATAATTTAGTGCAAATACAACATAGAGCGTCGGTGACCAATTGGCTGGGGCCGTTTACTTCCATTTAGAAGTTCGCAGGTTTTAAGCCTCGGCCTGCACGTACCAATGTGTTTTCGATTTTCGAATTCATAAATATGTACGTTTATTTGACGCTCTTACGGCGAAGGGAAACATCGCTAGGAGACCTGCACACACCTGCGAAATAAGTCAAAGAATGCTTGTGAAGTCGACGAACCCGCACTGGACCAGCGTGGTCGACTAAGGCCTAATCGCCCTAATTTCAGGGCAAGCTCGAGCCTCGGTGGGGACTATATAAGCTGTAAACATTGATTTGAAGAAAACACAAGAAATTGAAAGATTCTTCCACGAATAAGGTGTTTTCACCATCCCATCTAACGGCCCACTTGTGAACAATAGTACAGCGATAATAAAACCTAGATAACTAGCCGCTTGACCCCATAAAGTAGGCTTTACAAAAAAGGCCGGTCCGACCTATATTCGCACCGTTATCTGCCCACGTATGGTTCCCCGAATACCCATTACTTTTTTACACTTTTTACCAGTTTTTACAGGTTTTCAACCAGGCATTAAACGAAACGGAATCTGCGATATTACGAGCGTTTTCACGATTTTTCCCACTGTTTTAAATTGATAGGTTTGAAAATGATTTCGTTTTTGTTTGGCCAGATTTTTACGCTTTGAATTTATTTTTTGTGCATTTAAAAGAGATATGAAATTCATGTTGCAAGTATTTTATTGGAAAAGCTGCGTTAAAAGCTTTGATGGCCACTGCGACAGTTAAATGGAACGAAGTTAGTGAAATCCTTTAACGATTTATTTTAATTATTAACTACTTATATTATCTATATATACCTACGTTATTATTAAATTAACTTGTTTTAATGATCCTTCAACAACAAATATACTTCAAAACAGTCTATATACACTAAATTGTAGCAAAATTTAATTTTCAACTTCTACATTATGTATGTAAGTAACAAAAGACTCCGCAGATTTTCCGTGTTTTTGATGAATCCAAATCTAATTTCATACTACCTGCTAAAAATACGTCAGCACTAGAGCACGAATTTACGCAAGACCGTATATCTCACTTAAGAAAAGTAAACAAAAACACCCGTATCTCCATTCAGCTACATCCATGTTTGTTTTCATCACCATAATGAATCAGATTGATTGGCTCCAAAACTAGCGCGAGGACGAACAAGGACATAAACCGAAAATAAAGCTCGAAGCCCACATGAGCGAGAAAGAGCGAAAAACTACACTATCTGGGAGTTTAAATACGAATTTTAACACAGATTACGCCAGCTTTCTACGTGACAGGTGGCATATAAACTCCCATACCGCTTCGGATCGCTCCAATTCTCGTGTCTGTGGATTCCAGCCTTAAGTCTATAAAAATCCCGCAAGGACGTTTCTTAAAGCCATAACATGTGGGGGTACTATCGGTCGCATCACATAAAGCAGGCTATTAATTTGACCTGGGTGACAAGCGACGGTAGTGATGGCTCGTGGAACGGACCGGAAACGGAAGTAAGTAGAATTTTATTGATGATAAATATTTTCTAGTTTATTACTTTTTTAACAGATGTCTGTTAGAGTATTTTTACTACCTATAAATCGAAGCGAAAAATTAAAATCATTGGGTCTGGGCCTGATTTTCATTTTTCGCTTCGATGGAAAGATAGGATGTCACTTACTTGAAACTACATAAATATATACATACATAAAGTCACGCCTCTTTACCGGAGGGGTAGGCAGAGACCACTTCCTTTAACTTGCTATGAAACTACCGACGGATACAATTTCGTTGGTTTAGTACAATATAAAAGAAAAAAAGTTAAATAATGTAAGGTAACTGTAACTATCTATTTAAAGACTCCTATAAACAAGTTGTCTTATTCTAAATACTACTGAATATTATTCCGAAAAATAAATGAATTAAAAAAGGTATAGGTACGCTTATATTGTTATGTATGATCATCATAATCCAATTATGAAATACGAATACCTACAGGATAGATAAATTATTATGTATGTATTACATACAAGCGTACATGTACGGAAACGGAAGCATGCGCCAGAGTTACATCACTAGCACGTTATATCCTGTAGGATCGCGTTATGCGAACTGCCCTAGTAAATCGCGCGCTAACCTATTAAGATAATATCAGCAATTCGCAACCGGGATGCTACTTGTGTCCACAATTCCCATAACTAATCCACGTTTTGGGGAATAATCCCGATTTCAAACGCAGATTTTTGGGGATTAATTAGAGTTCGCGATGTATCCCGATTGCGGCGGGATCTAATGCTGATACGGACGTATTGATCGAAACACATAAATTTATTGTTCATGTAAACAGCGATCGTGTTGGTAAAGCAGGGATTTGGCTTTGAAAATGTCTGATAATCAAACTGATATTTCTACTAAATATACGAACAGCTTAACGCTGTTACTAGAACAATGAAAAAAAAAAGTATGAATGTGACATAGGTTTCTTTTTTTACTGCACATTTGTTGTCCTAGAGCGGATTCATAAATACTGAATATGATGCTTTTAACTGTTCAGAATTTACAAAGACACCATATTCCCTTTTTTAAACATTTGAAGTATTATTTAATCAATGGTGCAAAAACACTTAAAACACTATTACAAGTATTTTAGTCACGAGTTGAACGTTTGTTTAATTTTGTTGTTGTAAGACATTTGATATTAGCTAGGTACTAAACTGTGCTATATGAACATTTTACTCCTGGTCATCGTTTATAGTTCCGTACGAGCGTTTAACTCACTTTAGAAATGCTATTATTTCCAGTTAGCTCAATCCGGCTCGCATTCTGACCCAGATTGCGACCGTCAACGACTATTTTCAAAATTTATATCCTACTATAACTCACATACACAGCGCCCTAGATGTTGTCCCCAGTTTGTGACATTAGCTCTGAAGCACCCATAAGCCCCACACTCCCACGCGATAGCTACAGGGGCGAATTGTTATGTTGAGGTCATATAAAAGTCATTATAGCCAGATATCTTCATCATAACAGCTTAGTTAGTAACTTGTAGGAGTGATGTACAAAATAAGTAGCAACTACTCTTCGATATATCTAAATTTTGCTTTTAAATTTTCCAGATCAAAATTCTTAGAAAGCACGAAGTTATTTCAAAGTGCAATCATATCGACTACGTAGAAAAGTTGGAAACTCAAATTTTCTTTTAGAGCATCTCGAGAACATTCTGGCAGGTTCGTTAGATAGACTTTTGGACTATCATAAAGTGTTTTTAAAAACTCAAAATGTACTTGAGTTCGAAATTATTCAATTTGAAATTGGAAGCGTTACGTGCCAGTCTTAATACTGGCTTCACAGAACTCGGTCAGAACTCCAGAAGTCAGGACATCGAGTAAGTCAGTGGTTTATGGCGCGGCAACCGACAATACCCGCCATCACACAGCTCCAACACATCAGTTAGGTTATGATGGTCGGATTTACGACCTCGGTCGTGCATGTTCGGCGATCTATTGCGCGCACACGCACATTCAGGGCGATAAGGATTGTCTTATGATGATGATACACAGACTGACTTTGGAAAAAATACACTTCGTCTCGAGCCAAAAACCGTACATGGAAATCCTGAATTTCACTCATATTTTTTATTCTAAATAGATGTTAAGTTGGAATAGGGGTTTAGTAGTACGTTTGTTTCGTTCAATCGCGCACACATAAATAGGATTATTTGACATTTGGTAAGAAAAACAATTTAGACTACTTTTTATCGTAGGAAAAATCAAGTAAAATTCTTATTCCTCAAGAAAAGCGGAAATGTTTAAAATTAACCGTCCTATTTATTGTTGGGGTTTGGTTCTATTGATTAAATCCACTATAACTACACTACACGACAGTACCTACGAAACAGAGAACTTAAGTGGTGAAAATAAACCTTTTGAAGTTAAACAGTTCATTGATACGAGTAGAGACGCGGTCGCACCGTGTGTAACCCCGGCCGGGTTGACTCGTGGGACAGTGACCCAATTGTGGATGCGCAAATAATAAAGCCGGCGATACACTGCGGCGCGTACCGAGATATATGGGCCGTTTCACACGCGCGAGGCGGCGAACTAGAGCTTCGGCTAGATTTGCGGTTACAAGAACACATTCACAAATTGAGGAAGGAATTTGGAGGAAACGAGAAAATGGTTTCGAAAGAATTTCCGTTTTTCAAAGTTTCGATACTTTTGAGAAAAAATATAGGCTTCTGTAATCATTTCTTAGCTTAGAACAGGATTAAACCTAATTCTTTTTATGGGTCTCACGCAACGTACAGAAGCCAGGGTAGAAGGAACAACGTTTGAAAAAATTGGAGAGCGCACCGAATGATCAAGGTATTCAAACATAATATCGCTATCGGAGATCAGGCCAAATGGTTCTGTTGAAGGTTTTCAATTTCATTCTGTTGAATAGCTTAATTACAAGCAAAGACGACATAAACGAAAAGAAGAGCTTCAAAATATTAATAGCTTAATTAAAAACAAAGATGACACAGATTACAAGAAGACGTCCTATAGAAAAGAATACTTATTTAACAAAAGGAGAGCTTGAAAATATTAATAACCTAATTAAAAACAATGACCACATTGATGAAAAGAAAACTTCTGATAAAAAAGGGGAAATTGGAAACGTTTAGACGTAGACCCCATAACTTGGACGGCCTGGCGTCCCGGATCTTAATCCCAGACTGAGCTAACACCAGCTAACACGTTGCAGCTCGCGCAAGAGTTATGAGATTAAATTAAACTCCACAAAATTTATTGCCAGAATTGCATCTCGCGAAGATACGCTGCATGCACGTTTGATTATTAATTAAGTGGATTGCTTTTGCGGATCTGCCAGAAAGAAGGTTTGGATAGATTCGAGCCTATAGTTAATCAATTATTTTTAAATTTTGATTTTTTTGAGTATTGGTAAAAAAGGCTACTTTCAGAATGACCTCTAACACAGTTCAATTTTATAATTTACTTACCTTACTTTACATCTAAAACGATTATTAATTGCTCTCTTCGGTTTATCAACAAAATGAAAGAAAACATTTAAATACTAGCCATTAACAAAACACTATCTAGCCACATAGAACGATCACAAATCCTCTTTTAATATCGCATTCATATGCGCGTAAGCAATAATTCTTCATTTCCCAGCTATGAATAAACCGTGAGAATTCAAAACAGTTGTATGAATGTATTATGTGTTTGTAGGAACACGTGTCCGCGCGGTCAAGCCGTATTTATAACCTCTATCCGATTATCATGGTTTTGCATGTAAACAACGTTAAGGTGCCAGACAGACAAACTGCAAGATGCAATTTTGCAGTTTGGGGTGGTGGTGTAATTCAAATTCAAATCACTTATTTCAACTTTTGGCCATTTTAAATCACTTATATAAGTCAAATAATGTAGTTAATACCATTAAATAAAATAAAAAAAATAAACCCCCGCCACAAAACCGTTACTTTGATTCTTTCAACAACTAGAAAAGAGCTAATAATCTTCAAACGGCTGAAGATATTTTCTTGGATCATAGCTAAGAGCACTCTCGATTATGACACTTTGCAAACAAAAAAGAAAACTAGATCGAAATCGGCGCATCTGTTTAGGAGCTACGATGCCACAGACAGAGACACAAACGTCAAACTTACCCCTCTTTTTCGTCGGGGGTTAAAAATACAGTTGCTTCAATTTCATGTGTATGTAGAGGGCTACTGAGCGTTTGGTCATTAGATCATACGTTTACTTTTGTACAACTCAGTCATTGCCCAATTAGTACGGATTAGAACTCTATATGTGTAGCACTGACTCAAAAAATCAGGGAAGTAGTTTAAAGTCAGAAGTAAGTAAACCCATTATAGATAGGATTATACAAAATATCGTCACGTACCCATACCATACCATTAGAGGGTGAGCTAGGGGTACGGTGGATCCGAAATGACGTGGTACGTGTATATAATTATATTAATGAAGCAAAAAAGTGACTAAACGTATGCTTTATAAAACGAACTACATATTTGAGACAATAAATTGAATAATGAACGTAATACATTCCAAATCGAATGCTGTTTGAAATATTGGACGGCAATTTAGAAGTTACATTGCAGTTGGACTGTAGAAAGAATTAATTTATAGTCTTTTGTGACCTTTAGAGTGAAGTTATTAAAAATTATTAAGAAATTTTCTCATCCATAAAATAGCTTTATATCAAGACGTAGAATGATTATATTTAATATTTTAAGTAGGATAAGACGTTCTTAAAAGGTTACATCGATGTGTATTTGCATTTAATTAATAATTGTAAAGTTGAAGTATTTTGAAAGTCAGAACTAAAGCTGAATTTTATAAGGTCAAAAGTTTATTTAAATTAAGTAATTTGTAGTTATCAGGGTTTAAATAAATAAGTCTATGGTTCCTAGCTTAAAATAAGACCAAACTATTTTAGTGGTGTCATAAGAAGTCAGGCAGGTGACTATAGTCCATAGGATAAGCAGTTCACTTGTATAACCGACTGTGAATTATTAGGGAAAACCTCCAGATCAAGGGAGTGACCCTAGTGTAGCGATTGACTGTTACAGGCTAAATAGTAGAGAGAGCTTAAAAAAGTGATATGATAACTTAAAATTGACCACTCTATAACATTCTAATAGAATGGTGTGCTAGATCGTAGACCACAGACCACAAAACAGCGAGGGTCCGAAGCGATCAATCGACGTACACAAAGAAACAAAGCGGCGGCCACCCCTCGGCTTTGCGGTCGTGTTTGCTCGATTGACCACTTACCTTTCGATGATAGGAATTCTTCATTCAAAATTTTTTATGAACGTAAATAAATTTGGAATTTTTAAATTGTTTTCAATAGGTACCGGGCCACAATGATCTAACTTGACATCGATACGATAAGAAGAAAAATAGCTGGCACCACACCAACCTATAACAATTACTTGCCTCTCCTAACCTAAGCAAGAGTTCTCATTATTCTGCTCCTAAATTTGCTGCTGATAACTATAAACCATTGAGAATCAAAGTAAATAACAACGAAAGCCTTTTGCGCTAGCCAAATTTTCTCAAAGGACTTTACCTAGCCATTATTACCTCTACATTACAAAACTCAATACCTAAAGTAATTAACGCCCAGTAACACTCAGTCACACACGCCACACCCTAATCACAGGCTCTAATCAACACAGCTGCTAACCGCTTATCACCGACCCTAGAACCAGCAAATCGATTAAGACTCGTTTTCAAGACGCTAGTAATCTTTGACAGTAAAACGACTTTGACGCATGGATGGTTTAATATGGACCAGGGAAATAGAAAAAGCGCTCTTTGTATGGACAGCATTCTGTTCAAGTCTTTGAAAGATGAAATGCGCTAAGCAGTATTCACCAGGCCTGTAGTACTTATCTAGAGCAACCGATCCATAAGATATTAACGTGGATCAGCTATTGCTTGATTTAAATAATTTTGGGGTCATTTGGTAGCGAACTCAAGGATTGGTATATTGATATACCTACATTATTTGAATATTTTAGGCTGTAGTTGACAGTTGCAGGCACGTTATTGACTTTGTCGAGAACTATATAAGCAGAAAGATGCGAGAGAAACAGAGATACAGTGTTTCTTAGCTAATTTGTTTGGGCAGTAGTGGCTTTGGCTGATTAGTTAACTTCAACTGTCTACTATCAGCCCACATTACACTAAGGCCTCTCAGCAAGCATCCATATGTAGGCACAAAACCTACTAACACTTGAAATTAAAAAAAGAAAAAAAGCTTTTTATTCGTAGTAAGACCAACCTTACCAAACCATTTTTTGACGTCAAAGCTAATAAGTGCCACCGATTAACCCTTAATTAGACAAAGGTTCACGTTAATACCGCATTAATTTGAACTTTGAACTTAGTACCCTCAAACATAAAGCTGAAAAACAATGTTTTTTTTTTATGATCTGCCCAATCAAGGGTTAAAAGTGGTGTTCGTCTGTGGAGAAGAACAGCTAAAAGAAACCTCACATCGTGTCGCGGCGAGTCTTAGTCACTTGAATAAATTAAATCTGCAAAAGATCGTGCCGTTGACTCGCTTAAAAGAAGATGTTCCAACTGGTTCAATGAAGACGTTCCCTTCCATTCCAGTTGGAGATGGAGCGGCCGAACGCTGTGATTGATTAATCGATGCCTCGGCTTAATTGAAAAGTCAAACGGCGGCCATCGATGATTTGATTAAACGAACGACATATTGTGAAGAATGTCGCGGCAAGGAAACTAGTCTGTTCATAACAGAACTAGTAATATAGAGAACGCAGAAGAAATATAAATGAAATAGGACATAGTTGAAAGAAAAGCGTGTTAATTGGCTCTGTTACCACCAGAAGTGGTAAATAATTGGCTGAAAATTCAACAGTGTTGCCATTTATTTCCTTATATGGGTTATTCTGTGTACAAATGGGCAGCCTAGAGTTCAATCGTTGTGGGACCAATAACAACTGCGATTCATAATCTTACCAATTGAGGTGATTGTACAAAAGTCCTTTGTAGAACACTACATAAATACAAAGGATATGTCTTATTAGTCCCTTAGTTCAAGACTGTTGATAGCGTTGCATTTTTTTTTGTCAAAAATATTGAAAACTAGCTATCTGCCCGCGGGTAAGCTCGCGTTGTTTTTCGACTGTTCTGTAGTAATTTTTATCTATCACACGGTAACTCTTTAATTTTCCGCAAAGTATCCAAGATGTGGACCGGAGATATAAGGTACCACTATGCAAAATTTCATTCAAATTGGTCTATCAGTTTTAGAGATAAGCCCGTACAAACAGACAAACGAAGAAACAAAATAAAAACTGAATATGTTCTATATCGCTTTTTACAACCCCTGACTCGGTTTTAAGCAGTTTTTTTCTATGTATACAGATTTTAGACCTCTACAGTTTTATTATATAGATGGCCAGTTAGAATTAAAATATCTGTATCTGAATAGATACAGATATTTTTTTCCCTACTTTTACACATTGTACAGACAGACAGTACTACGTAGTTCCAGCTCCATTAGCGTTTTCATTAACATAGACGAGCACTAATGAAATGAAACGGCCGTTGTACTGCGCAGCACTCCACGTGAAAACTTACTTTGAACTTTTCTAATTCCCCCTGAAACTACACAACTTTGTAAAACTTTAAGTGCGAAATGATGTTTTTGAACAAGCTGCCTTTTGCCGACTTAACGGGTAACTGCGTTGCCGAGTTTCGCCTACGTACGTAGATCTCGTGTGTGAGAATGTTTTAGAAACATTTTCTTGGGAAATTAGGTCAATAGAGTTGATTTTGGAAAGAAGAATTTGTATTTTGGCAATACTGTTGCTTCATGCTTTTTGATGATGACATTGATTTCGCTTAATTATTTATCATCACTACATAGTATAAAATAAAGTCGCTTTCTCCGTCCCTATGTCCCTATGTCCCTTTGTACGCTTAAATCTTTAAAACTACGCAACGGATTTTGATGCGGTTTTTTTTAATAGATAGAGTAATTCAAGAGGAAGGTTTATATGTATAATACATGCATAATATACTGAAGGATAACCCACAATAACCATTTTCCCGTGCGGAGCCGGGGCGGGTCGCTAGTTAATTAATATTAGAAAAGCTGTTATAAAGCAGGAATATAAATTTGTTATCTAACATAATCAAAATGATAAACTTCTATACTATACTAAGGTATATTAGTGTAAAGCCTGACTAAAAAAATAAAAACTTCGCCATATTGCGGAATTTCAATAGAACTAATTTTATTTCTTGATATTTGCTAAATCACGTCTTCTGTTTTCTATTCCACACTAAAAGACAAAACAAAACCGTAATAATATTTTCTGTCTATTCCAAATTTAAATTATAATTCTCGCCAAGAATTTTCGTCTTCTATTCTAATTTCAAACTACAATTCTTGCTCATGCAAGAATTTTTGTCTTTTATTCCAATTTTAAACTATCATTCTCGCATGCAACAAAGACTTAGCCACGTCGTCAGCAGTTGCATGTTTGAGGCTGCGGTCACTGCTGCGTTGCGGCCGCGCGGCTCACGGCGGTTGCGGCTTGCGGCTTCTAAGGACGATTAGATTAGGGCGAGTGGCAAACGATCCTTCGCCCGCAGGACACTGGTATGCTAGATAGTTTTGACAGTGTGTGCGTGTGTAAGCTTTATGTGTGTGTATTGAGATTAAGGTATAGGGTGAGCCAGCTGTTGTTGGTATCAAACGTAGCAATACAAATTGTTTGGCACAGCGCAGTGTTGCGTATACGTACACACTCCACTACGAAAACGCCTCTATTCTTACGAAATAAAGCCGTAATCACAGTTATGTGTTTTTTATTGAAATGAAATGAAATTTGTAGAAATATTAATAAAAAATAATAATTTATAAACCTTAGGATAGGATTTAATATAAAAGGGCACAGGCCACCCGCAAAACAACAAATCAGACACCACATTTCATGGATCCTTGGCGAAGCTAGTGGTTGTATAAATCATAAACCTACTTTTAATTACTAATTTTATACTTTACTTTCTTGTTACGAAACCGGAAATGGTTTCTATATTTGAAAAAGGAGTTGTGTAAATTTAGAATTCTTTATTTGAACTCTACCGTTTGCTTAGGTCTACCCACATTTGTTCAGCTACGTTCAGCGTAGGAGGAAGATAAAGTAGCTTAAAAATATAAATAATTATTAGAAGTCTGAATTGGGGTATGTACCTACCTATGAAGAATTTAATTTGTCGAGGAATATTTATTCCTTTATTGAGTTCAAAAGAAACTAAAATTAGATTATGTCGTAATTTCACACTCTTCACGCAACAATAAAGAAATTATAAATTAATATGATAGATAGAGATATGGGCATTCCACAAAATAACATACTGTAACATCGAGGTTTCAGTTAAAGACAATGGTGCTATTTTCTCGCATATCTATTTAATTATTACAAACTAGCTTTCCGCTCAGCGGCTTCGCCCGCTTTGACAGTTTTTCCTGTAGAAATGAGGATTTTTCCCGCGGTAAAAGGTAGCTTATGTCCTTTTCCAAGGTCTATTCTATCTCTGCACCAAGTTTAATCGAAATCAGTTCGGTAGCCTCGGAGCCTATTCAATGCAAACAAACAAACAATAAAAAGATTTTCCTCTTTATCATATTAGTATAGATAAACTTAACTTGACTTGCTCAAATTTTCCCATGAAACCCCATAATACATATTTTCGCTAACAAGCGCATTATTACAGCCATGAAACTGAGTCCAAAATTGCTCCCTTGCAATTAATTCCCGTATAAAATACCAGGCACTCAGGTAAAGGTCGTCGTTTTAGTATGAATTTACGTTCTGAGGCCGTTTTACTTCATTAAAATATTGTTATTAATTAAACAAACAGATATTATTCATTCACTCATTCATTTATTTAAAAAAAATACAATACGTGGCAGATATCGCAATCGACATTATGGATTAAAATTAAGACATATGGATTAAAATTAAGACATAAAGAATATCGTTATAACTTTGACTGTTGCAATAATACAAAGACAAATATTTTTTTGTCAGTCATTCTAACATACTCCATGGCCTAGTAGTAAAAATGCTCGCTCACATTACGGAGGTTCCAGGTTCGAATCCTGATATTATCACAATAATATTATGGACTACTGATCATTCTTGTACGATTTTTGCTTTGATTTACCATACTGTTTCGGGCTCAACCAGGATTCGAACACGTAACCACTGACATATGAGCGAGCATTTTTACCACTAGGCCACGGACGATGTTAGAATGACTGACTAAAAAAAATGTTTGTCTATGTATTATTGCAACAGTCAAAGTTATAACGATATTCTTTAATAATAACAGCGCTCAGCGCCCCCTATACGCTATCTCGTCCACAATTTGTTGCGTGCGTACAATTAGTGCGTCACGTCCGTTCGCGTGCGTTACATTACCGCGTCACGTATAATAAGGTCGGGACACGAAACGCACGTATACCAGAATAAGGGTCAGTGGAAACTGGTCACAGTGCAACTTGGTCATAAGCAGCGATGTATCGTTTCCGGCAATATTCCCACACTAAGAATGCTGCTTTCCGTTTAAGGCCAACTAGGACGAGTCAGTGAGATCTATAGGGTCGGTCGGGTCGTTAGGTACCTAACCGGAAAATACCAACCCGGTCTACCAAATCTAGTCAACTTGAACACCAAATTTCGTTGAGAATATTACTGGGAACGGAAATTTGCCGGGAATGGTGGGAACTTCCCGGGAACGGCACATCTATAGTCATAAGGGACCTGGACTCTGGACCCCGATCGCGAAAATCAAAATCGCTGTCAAATGCACTATTTCGTACCACGGTAACCATTTAACGTTTAACCAAAATAGAAATGTTGATAAGCGATTGAGCAAACGGTTTAGTAATTCGATCTGTCATAGTGCATAGCGCGATGCGGATTTGCATGTTAACCAAACCAAAACTAAACCAAATTGAAATGTTTCCTATCTAAAGGTTGAGACATTCTTTTTTCGGGCCCAGGACTTTAAAAGAGAGCGCATGTCTCCCGAAATACGTTATAGTTCTATTACGAGTATCTTGTTTTCTATAAATATTCTTTCTTAAAAAAGTAGACTTTTTGACAAAAATGTATGCATTGAAATTCTGGACACAGAAATATAATATATTATAAGAAAATAACTATAGATTACGTTTGGGAAGAAACGTCTTTGTTTTGTATATCAATAACATCCTATAAAATAAAGTAATCAAAATGCAATAGATTAAAACAAAAATACCTTTTAAAAAGGCGGATAAGTAACGCAAAAAACCGTCAAATGTGTAAGCGATTAGACCTATGACTAAAATGAACGGTTCCAAATGAAACTAACACAGAATATTACTGTTCCAGAATACAGCCTTCGGTTGGGGAATTTTAATCACGCTTATGAGTACCTGTAGTGTTTACCACTGGAGCTGGAATGATAATAAATGGCCTGGACTTCTGGAAACTGGACCAAAATTAATAAAACTAAAATATAATTATACAAATCGTGGTTGTACTTTGCCGGCGAAAAAAGGGAATTCGTGTTAGGTCCATTGGGAATACCCAAGTAATGTCACTTTTGACTGTTTATAGAAAGCAGAGAATGGTGTTATTCACACTCACACTACTCACGGGTGCGATGAGTAAATGAAATGGTATATGGCAATACATTCCAACCCAACCAAAATAGTGGGTATATTTAAGTAGACCTCTGAAAAAAAATCTTGTACAGTAGGTATACACATTAATAAAGTAAAATCTCTGACTTTTTTAACCTTAAAATTTTTCACATATAAAGATTAAACGTTACTGTGTAATTTTCTTTCTTGAAATTACTTATTATACACATAAAAACAGTATTTATTTTGCAAAGTTGAAGATTACCGACATGGTAATAATGAGGTACGACGCCATTTTGAAATCCTCAAAAGCCATACTGAGCCGGAACTCCTTGGAGTTGTAATTAATCAAACAACTCGTTTGCCAGAATTTTCGATCGACAGTTTAAATAATATGGGAGAATTGATCGCGTGCACCGTTATGCAGATAAATTTTCAAGAATTTGGAAATCGAAATGAGTTTTTTTTTATTCTGAAATAATGACCTACACTACAGAGTGTGTGGAACGGCGATAAAAGCAAGAAATATCGAGTATTTAATTTGAAACTAGGGTTTTATCCTAACTTAACTTCGTAAAAAAATGAATTTTCCGATAACTTAAATAAAAATTCATGAGCTCTTTTAAACAACAGTGATCCTGAATCCATCCAAAATAAATTTCCAACGGAAAATAACTTAAGCCAGATAACCAGCCGTTTGGAATAACCCGACAAACGAAACGATAAACCATGCCGTGAGAAAGAATGGTCAGCAGAATCGTATCGAAGCGCGATAAAAAAGTTCTAAAGCTATGTTTATAACCACAGGCTGAGTAAATGTGTGCAAGCTTTATAACCGGAGGCTGCATAGATGTGTGCAAGTTTTACATCACAATTGCAGTATATACCTATGAACGAAAAGAAAATGCGTTATTGAAAAATAAAATAATGGTAAAAAAATAATTTTGAATTGAATTGACCTATGCTTGTGTCGAAAAGGTACGACCAATCAAGCTTCACCGGACTTGAAAAGTATACAGCAATTGCCAATGCACGCATAGCGTAATAACTTCGTATAGCTTATACAAATGAAAACCGAAATGGCATATCCAAATCCATCTCAATAATTTACATAACCTCCCAAAATAACTTTACTTATCAAATTCGATGCGATAACCCACCGTGGGAGCCGTTTAATTCCTTATAACTCACTCGTAAACCACTAGATAAAAAACCTTATAAACTTGCATTTATTATCTGTGGCGTCCCGATGTCGCAATGACGGTAATGCTTTATGAGATGAACTCACGTTTTATATACTTTATACTCTTCGGGTATTATAATCATGTAATTTGGTCAGTTTTTGGGACCTCAGATTACTGTATGTATTGGATACTTCTTTCATGGATTTCATACGAATAGTTAGTGGAAAATTACTTGAACAACGTCACGTGGTACAACTGCGTGTGTACGAAAAGTTCATAGTAAAATGTATTATTTTCCCTCCGCGCTCATTCCTCACCCCCTCGCTCAAGTTGATTGCCGAAATTTATATCAGAAATAGAAAAAATCTCAGCCTGTAGACGTCCACTGCTGGACATAGGCGTGATCTCCACAACGGTCTGTATCTAATAAATTATCTTATATTAATTAGCCTTGTGAGTCCCACTGCTAGGCAAAGGCCTCTCTCCGCTCTCTCCATGACTCTCTTTCCTGTGCCTCTTCCTTCCATGTTTCGCTGAAGGCGTCTAGCTCGTCTCGCCATCGTCGTCTGGGTCTAATAACATTATTTATTTTATATAATTTTAAATTTTAATGAGCAGCGTCCACCATATTACTATGCAATTAATATGAAACAAAAGTCATATCTATAAAAAAAAAAGACGGAAATAAACAGCACAGTTTTAATTCCTAATTTCGTAACATAAATTACACCATAAACTTTCTAAAACATTACGGTACACCATACCACGAACATAATAACACTCGAACCGTGATCCAAATGAATATAAGATGTCTACTTACGAGGGTATAATAAAAGGCATAAAAGACGCGGTAATTTGACGTTTGATATGCGTCAGCGACTGTACGCAACGTAGCCCCGTACGAAGTCATAAAAACGCGATAAAAATGAGTTTTTAATAGCCATTTCTCTATATTCACGAGCCGCTGGGTTCCTAGTACATCGAACGGATGTGTGTTAGAAAATTGATATTAATTTACAGATTAAATCTAGTTCAGAGGAAGTAGTTAAAATTAATTTAGTTCTAGAAAAAATACTTTAGAGGAGTTTAGAGGTAATGTTATTCAATATATTCTCTATTATTTTCTATCTATAAGGAATATCTTTAGTATTTTCATTATATTATAATAAATATATTTCTTATAAGTATGTATGTATATGTTTCCTTCCGTTGGTAAAACCACAGACGCATAATTGTTTTTTGTTAAGCTCAGTTTGTTTAAACTTCTCACACACAGAGTACATAATAGGAGAATTTTTAAAATTTCGTATAGTAACAAAATATTTATATTGAGTTCGACCATATTACACTTCAAACATCAAATTGCCAGTACGTTTCATACTATACTGACCTCACCATAAGTTTCCAAGTATTGCTAGTAATAACAGCCTAATGTGCTATTACTAACAAACACTTGTTTTCAAGTATTACTCAAACTTAGATTTTATGTGATTTATATTTGATTCGTGAGCTAACTTTATTTTTCAATAAAAACATTTGACTCGCAGCCGTTATCAAATCTCTAGGGATATAATAGGTAGGATTATAGATATAAAGCAGTTTTTTACCGTGGGAAAATTATTCATGCCTCCAGGAAGATAGGTATATAATAATACATAGTTTAAAAAACTAAAAAACACGCTTCCTGTCCGCCACTTTGGACGTCCGCCATATTGGATTTAAGTCACGTGACTTTTTTTTCGTATTCCTGACAGCAAACCCTTTCATTTGATACCCGTATCATGGGGGTGGATTTCAAACAGCCAGTTCGCCATCTTAGGGAGGCCGCCATATTAGATTTGTAATGACGTTTCTTAGCTAGTCATGTATTGTCATCATAACTCAGAGCGTGTGCAAAATTTCATCCTAATCGAAGACCGGGAAGTGGGTCAAATTAAGATTCCAAGATTTTTTTAGATACAATAATGGGAAGGCCGCCATATTAGATTTGTAATGACGTTTCTTAGCTAGTCATGTATTGTCATCATAACTCAGAGCGTGTGCAAAATTTCATCCTAATCGAAGACCGGAAAGTGGGTCAAATTAAGATTCCAAGATTTTTTTAGATACAATAATGGGGAGGCCGCCATATTGGATTTGTAATGACCTTTCTTAGCTAGTCATGTATTGTCATCATAACTTAGAGCGTGTGCAAAATTTCATCCTAATCGAAGACCGGGAAGTGGGTCAAATTAAGATTCCAAGATTTTCTTACATACATAGTTACTTACAAGTGAAGCTAATATAAAGCGTGTAAAAAAAACCAAGCAAATTTTGTATTCCATAAAAACAAAATGGCATCCTAGTTCAAAAAGAGAATGACTGTGCATATTCGATTCGATTGTATTCGAAATTTAAAAACGCATTAAATAAACATTTTCAATAACCAAAGCAATAACCATAAAATTATCGAGCTGTCCATTATAAATGTTTAAATACGCAGTGTGTGCATAATTTCTACCGTCAGTCAGTCAGTTGCAGAACATTATTGGATTAGAACGAACAAAATGGCATAATTTCCGAAACAACATTCACTGAGGGGAGTAGTTAGACCGAAACCGTCCGTGGATGTGCTTTTAGCGAGCTTGCAAGTCTGTTTTACTGGTTTTACGGATGTGTTGAGATACACAACTCTAACTATAGGAAAGTACTTTAGCGTAGAGCTGATTTTCCTACTTGAATTAAAATTCAAAAGTTGTGTGTACGTACAGTTGATCAAATCGCATTGGATTCGCTCTGCCAGAGACCATAGGGTCTGTTCACTCTTATTCTCATAATGAGCTGATAATTTACCAAAGATGAAAACTTATCTTAATCATTTTCAGTCCAAATTCAACCTAATATAAAATATAGAATGAAGTGGATAATTTCTAAATAAAACGAAATTCCTATTAAAACTATTTTCAAAATTTAAAATTTGAACCCAGAATTCCGAATTCAAATCCTCTGCCGCAAATTCAAACAAAATCACTTTGCAAATTCAACCGTATTACTGCAACTAGAACTACTGGGAGTAACAATGTCGTCGGTATACAATACGATACAGTGGTTTTATAACACTGGCCACATAGAATATAGTGTCGAGCCGCATCGCCTATGGCTGCGTGGCGCGTGGCTGCAGGAACTCAGAGCCGTTGCCTGCTCACATAAAGTGTAATTTATAACGGCACGCGCGCGCCATCTATTCACTAAGAAAATTTCGTTGTTAAGATTCTTGGATTATAGATGTGTTGTGTTCATTTATAATATTATCCAATTTTAATAAAATTTTATTCAAACTGTTATGTCAGTGTAAAATGTAATCCACATTACGAACGAACTAAATTACATATCGGGTGAGCTGGGTATTTTAGTTACACAGGTGATTATGATTAGATTATTATTGCTCATAACGCAAATGGCCAAAAATAGGTGTTTTGGCCAAAACCTTTCTGGCATTTTGCTGCGAAAGGATACTCTAAAGTAGGTAGGATAAACGGTTGATTACATGATTGGGTTGGGTTGGTTGGTGGAATTAGTATGTCAAGCAAGATCATTAGAAAGAAAATATTTTTACCTGAGATACTTAAACTTAACTGTCTTTTTTCTAGATCTAAGCTCAGTCCCCAACATTCATAAACGCTAACGTTACAGTAGAACTGTGCAAGTAATAAACCGGAATTACCTACAATGTTTTAGTGCGGGAACATCTATTTTAATATTAAAACAAACACAATGGTTTGTTGTCTGGACAGCGGGAAGCGGCGGCCACAGATAATGTAGAGCACAGATATTAAACTCCACGCAAAGCGCGCTTTTACAACGCAGACATAAACAATAGATAATATAGTCTTTCCACGATATGGTAACAAATGGTATAAAATAATATTTTAAAAACAAATTTAAAGCGTTCTAAAAATAGGAAAATTGGTAATCCTACATACGTTAGCGTTACCGATTCCAAAAAGATATAAATCTCTTTTTATCTTATGTCATGTGGAGCAAAGCAGACTGTTTTTACACGCTTTATATTAGCTTCACTTGTAAGTAACTATGTATGTAAGAAAATCTTGGAATCCTAATTTGACCCACTTCCCGGTCTTCGATTGGGATGAAATTTTGCACACGCTCTGAGTTCTGATGACAATACATGACTAGATAAGAAACGTCATTACAAATCCAATATGGCGGCCTCCCCATTAATGTATCAAAACAAATCTTGGAATCTTAATTTGACCCACTTCCCGGTCTTCGATTAGGATGAAATTTTGCACACGCTCTGATTTTTGATGACAATACATGACTAGCTAAGAAACGTCATTACAAATTCAATATGGCGGCCTCCCCATTAATGTATCCAAAAAAATCTTGGAAACTTAATTTGACCCACTTCCCGGTCTTCGATTATGATGAAATTTTGCACACGCTCTGATTTTTGATGACAATACATGACTAGCTAAGAAACGTCATTACAAATTCAATATGGCGGCCTCCCCATTAATATATCCAAAAAAATCTTGGAATCTTAATTTGACCCACTTCCCGGTCTTCGATTATGATGAAATTTTGCACACGCTCTGAGTTTTGATGACAATACATGACTAGCTAAGAAACTGCATTACAAATCCAATATGGCGGCCTCCCTATTATATATTGTATGTAAAAAATCTTGGAATCTTAACTTGACCCACTTCCCGGTCTTCGATTAGAATGAAATTTTGCACACGCTCTGAGTTCTGATGTCAATACATGACTAGATAAAAAACGTCATTACAAATCCAATGTGGCGGCCTCCCCAAGATGGCGGACTGGCTGTTTGAAATCAACCCCCATGATATGGGTATCAAATGAAAGGGTTTGCTGTCAGGAATACGAAAAATATAGTCACGTGACTTAAATCCAATATGGCGGACGTCCAAGTTGACGGACTGGCTATTTGAAATGCACCCCTATGATATGGATATCAAATGAAAGGATTGGCTGTCAGGAATACTTCTGTCGGCACTCCCGGAGTGCAACTCGTCTTTTTATATGAAATTCTGTTCCAAAAAAAAATCTACCTTAGGTACTCTATGTAGGTACGTACTTTTCCGTTTACGACCGCTTGTAATAAATAAGACGTGCTAACCTTATCACATCGTACAATTTTTATGATTTTTAATTTATTGAAAGAGGCCGTTGTAGAAAGATAAATGAGCGCTTGTCTCGAAAAAAAAATTGCAATTGAGCTCTGAATGCTGAAAACATTAGGAATGAAGGTTGGCTAAGTACGATGCATTAAATCTTCTGTAATAGCAAAACAATTCCCTGCAAAGTTTAGCTATGGCACTGTTGAAAGACGCATGTTACCTGTGATTCTGAGTTGGACGTCGATAGTGCACAAAATGCAAGGTTGTACGGTGGATTGTGCTGTAGTATATTTGGGATCCCGTACTTTTGCATCCGGGCAAGCTTACGTTGCTCTATGTCGCGTCAAGTCCATAAATGGCCTTCAAATAGAGGAACTGGACTGTTCAAAGCTCACGGGGAAAACTCCTTGCAACACTGACGCATTGGCGGAAATGGAAAGAATGCGTGCTAACGCCGTATTTAATTTGGATGCCTAAAACTGTAAAATTTTATTAAGATTGTTAATAATAAATATTTTTAAATACCTATTCATATTTTAAATAAGTAAGTAGTAAATTAAGTTTAAAAAACAAGAAGACTAAAAAATATAAAATAAAAATAATAGTTTAAAAAACTAAAAACACGCTTTTAGCACGCACTAAAAATTACAAAATAATTCGGACATTTAGTATGATGACTGAAGAGTTTTCCCTTTGCCAAATCTTCATTAGATCGCAGGTAAACATAAACAGTTTCAGTTCGTGATGAACAATAAAACCTATGCAAAATGGTTATAAGTAGGTAATCGATCATCTTTATTAAATATTTACTATGATTTATTATGAAAGAAAGCGTGGAGCGTTTATGTAATCTTTACTCTTTTTGGACAAAACGCTCCACGTTTTCTTTCATAATAAATCATAGTAAATATTTAATAAAGATGATCGATTACCTACTTATAACCATTTCGCATAGGTTTTATCGTTCATCACGAACTGAAACTGTTTATGTTTACCTGCGATCTAATGAAGATTTGGCAAAGGGAAAACTCTTGAGTCATCATACTAAATGTCCGAATTATTTTGTAATTTTTAGTGCGTGCTAAAAGCGTGTTTTTAGTTTTTTAAACTATTATTTTTATTATTCATAATGAGCTCAATTCTGGCGTGGCCGCTAAAATATCTAAATTTAAATTATTCGTCTCTTTCATTCGTATGGGAATCAAAAAGGATGGGAGATGAATGAATTTAATTTTGAATAAATAATATTTAAAATAAGCTGCGCAGCTGTCTAATTCGGCTTAATTTGGTCGGGATGTTTTTAAATGCCTGCTATCAAAGTGCCTGCTAAATTAGTGCAAACTACGCGTAAAATCGATGTTTGACGTCTCTAAATTTAAGTTGACATAATATGTTTTTAAATTTAAGTTACAGAGTAATATGTACAATCAGGCCCATTTACTCGTAATTTTGGTCAGGTTTATTAAACAGCTTGCCTGTTATACGACAATGAGTTATTGTGTTTATTATTTGCTTCTGTACTCTTTATTTTCTGTGGTAATGGCCATTTCGCGCGAATCTTGTTGAATTATTCGCCAAAATGGCCGCCATGGTCACTTGCGTATTGTTCCAAATAATGTGTTGGGTGTTTGGGAATAATTACCGGGATTTAAAACCACTAATTGTTCTCGTCCGGTGCAGGTTTTTCCGTTAAATAACCGCTGTAAGAGGTATTGTTTACACAAATATTCATATTTTGGACTGTGATTTATGATTGCTATGTATACAAGCCTATCTATACTAACAGCAATCTTTAATATATTTTTATTAAACCTGTTTTTCGATACCTTTGCTAAGAAATGATTGCGTACATTTATTAGTTTTCTAACAAAATATAAATGAGAAATATATCAATATTTGATTTTGATATTTTATCAACAAAAATGATAAAATGAAAGCAGAATTTGAGTCATTACTCTTTGCTAGCCAGAATTTATTAAACAGCTAATGAACTTACATATTTGCTTCTAAAACATTAAAAAGGTATATTAGCGAGAAATTCTCATTAAGAATTGAAATATTCATTCTGAAAAATCGATGTATCTCATTAAAATCATACTAATTGGTTGTCAAACAAAACAGTATCAGATATCGTCCAATCTTGAGACGAAACGAACGGCGACATCCATTTATTTATTACTCTAAGAAAAACTCACAAGAATTCATCAGAAAGCTTTGATGTGCACTACAATACTTATGTCTGTCTGTTAACAGCTTATATTATGGTATATAATAATAATATTATTATAATAATATAATAATAAATATGTGGACATCTCACACGCGGCCATCTGACCCCAAACTAGGCGCAGAGCCTGTACTATGGGTGTCAGACAGCTGATATACATACATATATAAATACACAACATCCAGACACAGGGCAAACACAAGTGCTTATCACACAAATGTTTGCCCTGGGCGGGATTCGAACCCGCGACCTTGTGCTTCGTAGGCAGACGTACTACCAACTCGGCTACGGGGCCGGCAAATATTCATATTGGCAAGTACAGCGTCGGTGGCCAAGTGGCTAGAGTCGTTGACTTTCATTTGGAAGTTCGCATGTGTTTTAGTTTTTTTAATTGACCTGTATTTGAGTCGAAAAAGTACGACGAATCAAGCTTCACCGGACTTGCGGGGGAGCGGAAGACTCTACCCCAAAGTAGTCATGTATCAACGCGTCTAGGGGCGGCTCGAGGGAGCCTCGGACCTAGGGCTAGCGCCTTGATACGGAAAAACATCGTGAATGATTTAATTTTCCAATTCGTATGTAGATACGTTTTTTCGACGCTCTTGTGGTGAAGGAAATCATCGTAAGAAAACTTGCACAGTGCACACATCTGCGAAGTAAATCATCCAGCCCTGGGCCAGCGTGGTCGTCTAAGGCCTGTTCGTTCACCTTAATTACAGAGTAGGCTCGAGCCCCTCGGTGGAGACATATATGAGCTGTTAATTTACATCGAAGAATCGCTAGACCGCACGCGTAAAAGTGAAAAAAAAAAAACACTGAATGACGATCACGCTCATAATATTAGATGAGATTTTAAATTATTCTCAACGTCTTTATTTACTTGAAGTGCAGTGTAAAGAAACTGATAAGTCTAGGGATTATTTTTGTACTCAGGTAGTGAATATGCTAAGTCAAGCTTTCGTCAGCATTAGCTTTAAAGTCGAAGACTGAGTTTGTGAAATAAAGGGCTTTTAACTTTCATAAAAGGCCAGACACAAAGCTAGTCTCCGTCCAAATAAAACATTAGACATTTTGTCAGTCTTGGATACACATCAAGACTACAGTCTACAGTCTTGGTGTGTAGCCAAGCGGTAGAGAGTCATAGACTCCCTCAAGAGTAAATAACACTAAATTAAAAATTTAATAACCCCCGCCACAAAACCGTTACTTGATCCTATCAACAACTAGAAAAGAGCTGATAATCTTCAAATGGCTAAAGATATTTTCTTGGATCATAGCTAAGAACACTCTCGATTGTGACACCTTGCAAACAAAAAAAACTAGATCAAAATCGGTGCATCGTTTAGGAGCTACGATGCCACAGACAGACAGACAGACAGACAGACAGACAGACAGACAGACAGACAGACAGACAGACACACACGTCAAACTTATAACACCCCTCTTTTTCGTCGGGGGTTAAAAATAAATAATTATAAGTCAATTTTACGTTCGTTTACTTTCAAACAGACAGCTATTTTAAAGTCTTAATTACGAGTTTAAATTAAGCTGGCTTCTACGCTAATAGAATCATTTAAATTTTGAATTTTACTGTAAGCCATAAAAGTAGAAGTATGTAAAACTGGCAATAAAATTATAGGTTAACTGAACCAAACCCACCGTACCAGACGAAGGGTCACTTCGCGTGACGTTTCTACCTTCTTTTTTGCATCGTAAATAAAAACTATTTGTCCTTTAACACGCAAACAGGAACCACGGAACAACTATAGCTTTTTTTTAGTTTTTTTTTATTACCAGCCGATGCTATCTGCTATAATTCCTATTTATTTTCTTCTACTTAATTGTACGGACTGGCCGTTTTGACGATCGTTTGTGTAATTTAAAATTAATGTTTCTGGTAGTTTTCGAAATATAATTTGAATGATAACGATCTTTTGGGTCCGTTCGTAAAAATTATTAACTAACTAACAAGCCATTATGAGGAAAGGAATGCAACTGTTTTAGTAGTTTTTAGCGTTCATTGGCGCCACATGCAGAGGTTTATTAAAAATACTTTATTCCGGGTTTATTTGTATGTCCCAGAATGAAATATACCAAATCCATGATAAAAGTTAGTACCTATAATAAAAATGAAATTCATCATCTAAAATTTGCCATAACGTCTTGTACAGAACACATACATAATAATAGTAATTTATGATATAATCTAATCTGCGTAATTTCATATTAAATTGTCAATGTAAGTATACCTATTAGCTTTAAAAAGATAGTTTTCTTAAAACTGAACGCCTTTGTCTTTAATGAAAGATCTGAAGAATGGATTTTACATGAAGAACAGGGAAGGAAAATTTAAAGCGTGAAGTTTCGAAGAAATTGAGTTTCACCAGTTAGTTATTCCAATAAATGTCAATTGCTTCACCGTACACACAAAGCTTCCAGTATAACCCAACTGTGATGGAAATTGATTGCCTGTTCTATTGATGGCGTCAATCAAATTCTAAGTGATTTGAAATTGGGTTATTCTAATTTGGCCATAGTTCAATTTGGGATCCAATCGTTTCAACAATTCGAACAAACCGATCGTTTTGGTTGCGGATAGTTGTTTAAACAAACGAGCAGATTTTTGAGCCAATCACTATCAAACCTCTATGGTTTCATTTAAACATGCAATACTGCATAGCATATAGCACTGTTTCCAGATAATATCTCACATTCAACTGTCAAAACGCTGTGAGAAATCTGCCAAATTGAAATTTTCCTCTAAAAAATTTAGATAAACATGACAAAACTAAGTTTTGTCATTCGTGTTACCTGGTTGTGTAAGCATTCGTGTTACCTGGCTTGTATAGTTGCCTAAATCAAAGTACCTGAACATAACTAGCGCAGTTTGGGTATGTATGAATTAATTAAAAATTCCCAAAGTCACTAAGCAACAGGGATCGTACCGGATTCTCCCGAGGAGCAACGATTCTAGCAAAGCGACTGCGCCACAACAGCGATACTCACTTATTTATTTGTTCGGAAAACAAATGAAACAGAATATACAATTATTTTACAACTAAGCATATTTTCTGTATTCAAAACAAAACTGACAGCAAAATAGCTGGCCACTAAAATATGACTAGACGTTGAAGACAGCTCAATAAAGAGAAGTGACTGGAAGAAAATGGAAAAAGAAATCAAACATGACACAAATACATTTATTATGATTGTCCTTTTAGGTCCAATATGGAATAAGGTCAAGAGGGGTCGCCGCCTTCCACTCTTCATTTTGTTTGGCAGTTATTCAACCTCGACCCTGTCGACACCGCCATAAAAAGTAATGAAAAAGAATAATTTCTAAATTTGAACGCTCCTACTCGACTACCAAGCCGTAAATAATTGTTCTTATTTTAAAATTCAAATTGGGGAATCCTCGTAACACGTTCAGAAGCCCGGGGGACTATAATTCATAGTCCAAACACGTTATTTAATTTACGATATGCAGAAATAGAACGTTGCGAAATAAACGGATAGCCTGGACGTTACTTATAACTCGATTTGCCTTTGTGAAATTCCGGAACGCACCCTAGCGGGACAGAGTTTAAATAATACATTAAGTTCACTGGGAAATTACACAAGTTGCATAGTGGATTACAAAGTACTGTTTGTTAAAGCACGACCGTGATAAATACTAACGAATTTATCTCAACCACGCGATGTTATAAATTAAGGCTTATATACAGCTTTAGCGCAGAAAATTAAGAAAACGCGAGCTTGGAACAGACTGGGCTATGTTTTTGTTCTAGCACTTTCGAACGCAATTTAAAACGACTTGATTGCCGACCAATGGCTAGCGTTCGTGACGTGATTAAGAGCCAATAAGGTGCTATTATTCGAAGCTAATTTGTGCGTTGCTTGGTGAAAGAATATGTTTCGTAGAATTCTTTCTCTCTTAGTTTATACGATTATTCGATATGTCGATTCATAGAAGCAAGATATGACGAATTCTAGTGAATTATTCAACACATGTATAAAGTCCAAAGATGTAATTTCTCTAGCCACCGGAACGTATGTTTTAATTAGGTAGGTACAGAAACCAGCACATGCGGTAAGACATTTACTCTATGAAATTCACCTCAACCGCCAAAGAATAAGAGCGCTCTCAAGGTCAACATTTCCAGCCGAATGAGTACATGAAATTAGAAAATTATAAAAACACGTTACGAAATGTAAGTACGTATTTTAATTAAACCAGTTCACCCAGAAAGAATTCGCCACAAACTGAAATCTCATTAAATCCGAACATTAAAACATCAAACGGTTACACAGACATGGTAATTTCCACAAATGACCTATGTAAAGTGATCTGCGGGAGGTGCAATAACTCGATTTGCGAATAAATGGCTCGGAAGGTGATCTACTACCGCCCCTAAAACATTCACGAGTCGACAAAGCGTTTAGCCCACGGTTCCATTGCTGACTAAGTTACGACGCAAACTTTTGTTCTAAATTTAAACCGGTAATGTAAAAAGTGTTACTGCCAAAGCGATTGCGTGGCGAAAGTTGTAGGAGGGGGAAGTTTTTTGTTTCGGTCGCAACCTCTGACTGCGCGATTTCCGCATCCCACTTCTGATGCCGGCTGGTGAAAAATGGCGGCTTAGCTGTCAAAACGGTTATTGATGAGCGCGTTCAGAATTTAGTCTAACCGATGGTGGATTAGCCGCGATGCGAGACTAGTCTCCTGAGGAACGTGAAATATGTTGGTGTAGATTTCGTGTTACAGGGAATAAAGTGATTTGTCAGACGGGAGCAATTTATTGAATGCTGAATTTAAGGAGAAATGTTTTAGCGAGTTCGGAATCGATAAAGTTTAAATGGCGAAAATGGACTGGCGGGATAGAAGTATGTATCGACATTCCTGCAGGTATGCCGGCAACTAAAGTTGTTGCTTTAGATTTATTACATTTCTAATACAATCCGTTAACGAAAATATTTTGATGGTGTTGACGTTTTAAGGAAATATTTGTGTCGTAGTCGTGTATTTACCAATCCTAAATGCTATCAACAGAATATTACGCAAATTTATTTATTACAGACTTCATATAATTGCTTAATACAAAATCTAGTTTAGGAATAAATAGGATTGCCGGGAACCACGCGGCACACTATTCGCAAACAATACGCTTAATAAGTACGCTTCTTTGTGACGTCATCGACAATTTTTTCTTCATAAAGAAAACATGCAGTCAGTAACAGGACAGAGTAACTCTAGAAATGAGACGCCAAAATTAACCACAACAGATTCGAATGCACTTGCGCGTAGACAATTGGACAGCAAACCACGAAACTCGAAAACCCCTCCAAGGCAAGAGTCCTCTTGCTAATAGCCAAGTTCTAACCATTTCGCCTCGACGACAATTAGTCGCGTTGTACCGTCTGACAATACTATCATAGAATATGATGGAACTAACGCACAGAAAAGACGAGCCGTTTGCAAAATAAATATATAATAATGTCAACACATGTTTGTAATGATGTAAAAATAAATAATATTACCTTTATTAATCACTTATGCTATAATCTAGCATTTTATTTTATTACTTAATTACCTTTTAGTGTTACAGTCTCTATAAAAAGGATTCTTTAATTAAATATTGTTTATCATAATTTTAATTGTTTCTAACTTTTTGATTCTGTCAAAGCACAATGCCGTTTTTTTACATGATGCTTCAAATTTATGATGATACTATAGACTTAGGCCGACCTAAATTAAAATTAGTGAAAAAAAAAAATAAGCAAAAATCAAACGTGATCAAACTAAGAGGACAATATTTTTCACTATATTAATGTTTCGTCTCCATTAATATTACAATTTCATCTCTAGACTTCATTGCTCTGTGATAAAGAAATTTGCAACAAAGTTTAAGCCTATTTCACACTTTTACTTAAATTGTGTTCCTTTGCAACCCTCTCATGTGTGCCTCCACCTTAACCCATTCAAGTTTGGAATTAAAATCCGTTAATTCCCAAAGAGGTTGGCAAGATGACTCTTTGATTGATGTTCTTAAGTTTCAGCCGAGAGTGAGTGAGTGAGTGAGTGAGTGAATGAATAATGGTATTTTGATACTGCTCCACGAGTTCCCATTCTACTTAATCCCAATTTAAGTTTGAACGTAAACAAATCGCGTTCGCGGTTCTTGTGTATGATTTATGTTTTATTTTGTTTTGGTATGCTGGTCTTGTTCTTGTAAGAAAATTTGATTTATAAAATAGAGAATCGAAGTTTATAGTAAACTAAAAATTTTAATTTTTGCCTTGAATTATTGAAATTTTGTTTTCGAAGAATATTTCGGAAAGAAGTGTCGAACCTGGAATTTCAAAGTTCTAAACATTCAGCTATGTTCGTAGCTCAATATTACTCAAATGTAATGCGCCGCCGCCACCGCCGGTAGTATCGTAACATCTATATGTGATGCTACGAAATTTGCTACGCCGTAGCCGTTCGTAGCTCGTAGCAAATAACTTTTTTATGTGCTTTGTTATAAGAATTAGGTATGTTACAGATTCTACTTTTTGTATTCGACGCTCTTACGGTGAAGGAACCACACTCGCGAAGTAATTCAAAGGTTGTGTGTGAAGTTAACCAGCCCACACTAGGCCAGCATTGTCAACTAAGGCCTACTCACCCTGATATCAGGGTAGATTTGACCCCTCGGTGAAAGAAACTTTCCGACCACAATGTGACTTTAGTTCGGTACGAAAATACCTTAATTACGGTGAATATGTCTAGACCCGAAAGTTGGAACGAAAATATATAATTTCTAACACATTAAAACTATTTGCAACTAGTTTGGGAATATTTTTGTGGTAAAGTATAGTGAAATAGGTTGATAAAAGTTTTAGTGCAGTAAAAACATACGTTTCTATAACAACTTTTGTTGTTATCTTCTGTTAGTTAGATACTTATATTTCTTCCAATGTAAGCTACTGTTGTATCGAAATCAATATTTTACGCAAACCAGTTAAAAAATAAATTACTTCATAATTTTACTTTTTGACCTAGTTAGTCTAGTTTAAAAAATATATCGAAACATTAAAAAAAACTAAGATTGTGCGTGAATACGACGACGTATACGCACTTATATCAACATTTAGAGACTTGGAATCTAGAGATAATGAATCTGACATTAATATTATTCCAACAGTCTGTACACGTCCTATTATTACGCTACTAATGAACGTACGCACTTCGCCGAGGCCATTCTTTAATCACCATCAACTCTCGGCTACTACGTGCAAATGTAAGCCGATCCTTCATTCGGTTCGGAATCTAGGCACGTTTTAATTCGCAAGTTTTCGGCTTGATGACTGCACTAGGGGGGTAGGGGGAGCCACGTGACGCGAATCGCGAAGGCGGCGTCAGATTTGCAGACAATCGTAGATGGATTTCGAGGGTGTAGAATATGAAACTCGTGAAAAATCTGGGCCTGCTAGATTATAATCGAGTGTTTTTCAGTTATACTATACATATTATGTTAAATTTTCCCTACGTGCTATGATCCAATTGAAAATAACATGACAGTAATTTAGAATTAACTAATTGCACTGCCTGTAGGTGGTCATAGCATTTATACGCCAGATGACAATATTCTGTGCACCTATGCAGTTTTATTTTATTTCTATGAGTAAATCTTTAAATTCGCTAGCTATTAGCGCTGTCTAGACTAGACTAGACTATTATAGCTATAATATAACTAGAGGAAGACGAAAATAGATAACTGTGTTTTAATTTTTTAAACAATTCTATATTATGTCGCTGTACTTTTAAATTGACTATTCATTCACGGGCTCAATGTTACTTCATTTCAGATAACTAGCGAATATGTCTGTTCTTCTCTGTCGATCTGAGAGCGCGGTAGTAAAAGGTGGGTAAAATGGGGCAAACTGGCAACTGTAGGGGCAAGTGTCCAAGTGGCGTTCTTTCAGGAAATTAGCTGTCACATTAGCTAGCTATTAGGGCAAGGAGTGAGGGTTCGCGCTGATTAACCGCTGGATCAAATTTACGAGGGGGGGGGCACTGTCCCCAAAATAGATGGGGGTTTGTCGTTTGTCACTTGCCCCCTAAATGGCACGTTTTATGAGAGAATGTAGATGTCTTTTAAATAGGGTATTGGTATTCTAAAGGAGTGGATAATGTACTAGATTAAAAGGGGAAAACTTTGGTTTCTTAACAAAAGTTATATTAAATTCACTTGACTTGTACTCTTCAAAATAGGTATATATGTAAAAATGATTCATAACTAATTAATAATAATAATAATTAAATTATCGGTTCAGAAAATGAGAGAAAGAAATAATTTTAAGCACTATTTAGATGTTAGAATGTCAAGCTCAATTTCTGGAATTGATAGAAAAATAAAATAGAACGCAGATTATTGAAAAAACAAAACCAGTCCCTTCTCTGGATTTTATTACATTACACCCAAAAAAGTTCCAAACAAATTTAAAACGTGCGCCACCGGCATTCGATTTTCAAAGTTGGGGAGTTAAAAAAGTACTGGCCATTAGTAAAGTTCGTTACACAGCGCGAGGGTGCGCACCGCACAGAGAGGCGCAATTACGACAAAAGAGTTCCAAATTTGAACGACTGACCGATCGAGCACAATGGCAGTTGTGCGGGTAGGTACACACAGTTCTGGCACCTTTCCCCTCGCAAAGGTGACCCAGTCTTTGATGGGGGCTAGGTTTTGTTCAGGAATCTCGCACTATTTTTTGACAAATACGTTTCAATTTCCTCTTTGAGCAAGGAACAACGCTATTTGAAAACGAACAAAAATATTTCACTTTCGTCGCTCGAAACTACATACTAGAAAAATACACCGAATTAAGTTTGTGTTGCTAAAATATTTGCAATTTTTAAAGCAATGCATTTTAAAGATGGAAGATTTATTTTAATAGCTATTAAATCAACTGATTTATATAGAAGCTATTACAAATTAAAATGGTAAATTAAACAGAAACGGCAGATTATAAATCAAATATGTACCTGCAAATAAACAATTCCCAATTGTTTACTAAGTAAATGAAGGTTTAATTAATAATTTAGTTATCATAGAGTATCGTACGATAATGGGTTGGAAATTACGTTTGCGCTAAGCGGGTTACTGTTAGAATAATACAGAGTCGGTAATTATACGGAGCGATATGAGAATTGGAAACCTCGGTGGCTCGAGGGACTAACATTGCAAAATACATCATTCGAAAACCATTTATCGAATGATAGGTACTTTGAATAAACGTGAATAACTGTAAAGATACGTAGGTACTATAAGATTTAACGAATTTGTGTTCTTTTTTTATTTATTTTTTATTCAGAATACCAACAGCATAATATACACATATTAATATTGAACTAAATATGATTTCAGCATAGCCAAATATAGGTATTCACACACAGATAGCAGAATTGAAATTAAGTGAAATTGAAAAAATATTATAGAATATTACCCTACATGTTGTTGCCTTGTTAATTAAATTGAAATTCTATTAAAAACTTAAGAAGAGCCTTTTTTAAATGTTTTATTTTGCGTATAAGACGAATATCGGACAGATAAAGATTTAATAAGCAAAGGCAAAGCACATTTACTTTCACCATCTATATATTAAAAAAAAGTTTAAGACAGTTAAAGTAAAGACACTTACCGTTGATATTCTCAGGTTGGGGCGACAGGAATTATTTGTTGTGGTTTTCTGTAAAGATAAAAAAAATGTTAGAAAAATACCTTTCCCTATTCAGAAAAAAATATTCAGAATATTTAAGTTTGTCATAATTCAAATATAAGCCAAATTGTGTGATGTGTATGATGTATCGAATTGCCTATCCCCAAAAACCGTATTTTATGAAGTGAAACGGAAAAAAATATCTATACTTGACACTGGCAAAAAGATTAATTATGGACCATAAAAAAATAAACAGAGACGATTCGAACGTATTTTTAAATATGGAACATCCATTTACAGAAATATAGAACGTCAAGCCTCGAAGAAGCTTATTGCGCAGATTTCACTTGAACAACCAGACCGGAACTCGCGAAATGAAACGCTACTCAGTCTAAATAAATAAGAACACACGAACACGAGCGAACAAGTTTATCGTGTGCACTTGTGCTTTTGACAGGCGGAGGCGCGTTTACGAAGAACGGTACAACAGAAATGCGCCTCGCACAGAGTTCACTTCACGCATGATTTGCGCGGGAAAATGAGTGGAAAAGAGCAACTTAATTTTTGTGATTTTTTCCACCTCCTTTTTATTTATCTCATTAATATTATATTTGAATAACAGATGAGTAAGTATATATTGTTGCTAGTGTGTTAATTCGTTGTCCCTTTAAGTCCGGTAAAACATTTATGATACGTAAATTTTGCGAGATAAGATTAGGTTAAAAAAAACCTTTTTCACCCAAAGGGAAAGAATAGTGTAATTTGTTAAGATACAAAGATAGATTAGGCCCTAGGTTAACAGATAGGCAAAATTTTACCATGACTTAGTTTTTATTCCTTTATGCAAAATAATAAAAAATATGACAAAATACAATGCAGGCTGTAGAAGATGTATTAGTATTGTAAAATATTAAGTAATACACGAGACAACAAAACATTTTACATGAATAAATAACTTCACGGAATTTCCTTAGAAATAAGATTTTAATATTACATAAACCGGCTTTTGTGTTTTGGAAATATGTATGTATTTCCTTAGAGTATGAAAAAAAACTGAGTGTATTTCCTTTTTAGTTGTCAAAGCCAGCTTCTTACCAATATTATAAACACTCGAAGGTTTCAATTCGGCCTCAAGACGTTCCGAAACAAAACTAATCAACCAGCGTAAGTTGATACGTTAGTTCCCGAATGTATCCGAGCGCGGGCTAGCCGACGCAATTTGCAGTAAATAAGGATATCGGTTAAGCGTCATTATCCCAACCCGCGATATAGCTGCCTTCGTAAACGCCCCGCTTAGGGCCTATGCAGACGGTGTGTTTTATTTGACGCCTCTATATATTTGTAACAATATATTCTTCATTAGTGCGAGAACTTAATTAAAATTTGACGTCGAAAAATGATTAGTCAAATCTTGATTCTAATAAAAAAACCTTTTGACTCTTGTGTTGTTGACGAGATGAATAAATAAATATTTACTTACTGTTATGACCAATTTCTTAACCAAATAGTGACATGAGTTATATTGAAAGCATTGGCATATTACAGTAAAAGTAATATGACAAATCAAACAAAAAATGAATAAGATTCAATAAGCCTACTGAATTTTCGTAATTTC
This sequence comes from Teleiodes luculella, assembly GCA_948473455.1. Lineage (NCBI taxonomy): Eukaryota > Metazoa > Arthropoda > Insecta > Lepidoptera > Gelechiidae > Teleiodes > Teleiodes luculella. Next base: position 14,922,676 of record OX419584.1, read on the forward strand.
CAAATATTTTTCGCCTATTGCAACAATTTTGTTGTTAATGACACGATTGCTTGCTATACTATTCATTTTCAAGTGAATATAATAACCTCACGTTGTTGTCGTGGTTTTTAAGTAAATACGCTAACCGCGTAACTTCCGCGCGTTCTAAATGAGTAGTCTGCACCCACCCTTAATGAGGTACGCCACCTCTGCGCATCGCTATGCTTTTCTAAGAAATAGATTTATTACGCGGTACGTTGATGTATAAGCAATTTTTGTAATTCATATTTTATGGATGCAATCTCGTTTCCTTTTATCTTCGAAGTTTGACCAATAAGGTTTTTAATAAAATATCCGGTGCTTTTACTCGTATTGATGTTACTTGAGTTTAGCTAGAAGTAATGTTTGTGTTCAGTAATTCGCTTTGAACTCTCCGATCAATCATTAAAAGGCTTTCAAATTACGTTATAATTTTATGCTCTTCGTAATATCTGTCTGAGACGCAATATTTTACTTGTACGCATAATAATATGTGTCTAAGCTTGTGTAATGTATTATAAACTAGCTCCCCGCCCGTGGCTACACCCGTGGTTGGGTTTAGACTTTTCCAAACTAAGGTATTTCCCGCGGTAAAAGGTAGGCTTTATCCATCCCCAAGGTCTATTCTGTCTCTTTACCAAATTTCATCAAAAATTTCTATCCGCGTTACCGTTTTTCCCGTGGGAATAAAGTATTTTCCGGCGATAAAAGGTAGCCTGGGACTATTCTATCTCTGTACCAAATTTAATCAAAATCGGTTTGGTGGTTTTGGCGTGAAAGCGTAGGTAACAACCAGACAGACAGAGTTACTTTCGCATTTACAATATTAGTAATAAATTTATTAATAAATGTTTTGAGTAGTTTCAGATTCGTCCCACGCAATAACTAACAGCCCTATGCGACGAATGACAAATTTTATAAATTCAGTAACGATGCAATCCGAATTAATGAATTATTAAAATTCTTTCGTACAAATAAAAGTTATCTTAATTTAGGAGACCTACACACCTGCCATGCGCCTCATTATTCCAGTCGCAGTAGTTGTAATGCAGGTCGCATTTTAATTCGGTGGGATTACATAGCTTAGCCTCTAAGCGGCTAAATAGAAGGCGTTTGACGTCGCCCCCAGACTTGACGGGACAAAGGATCGTCCGAGATGGTTTCTAATTACGACACAGACCGTTATGCAAATGTGGGAGGGGGAAGTCTCTAATAAACATGCGCGGCTCTTGCGGTCAGCCCGCCAAATTGCTCGAGCCCGCGGCCAATAAAACCTCCCTGCAGTCTGCGTCTGTGAAATCACCTATTACCATATTAACCCGGACAAAAGGTCATTGAAGCCTGCATACAATGCGCACATTTTTTGAAACGATACGATAAATCTATAGGAAATTATCGCAAAATACGTAATTTGGTATATCGTACTAGAAAGCGGGGTGAGCGTGTGACCTTGCCAGACCATTTGGCGTTACGTTATTTTTAATAACTTTCCAGAAAAGAAAGAGGTCGGTGAACTTTTGTCCGGATTTATATGAAACAAACCGTAGTCTATGGTTATATTCGTTGCGAATTTCGAAAATAGAACGGTGCCAGTAATGTTTATTTTTTATTTAACTTTTTTATGGCACTGAGTGATTTTGTACCAGTTAGATTCATTTTTATTTTCAGTATTAAAGGCTAAGCATTTATAGTCTTTCAGGTAGCAGTACCGCAATCTACTTATCTAGTAGATGCGTCCAAATTGACCGTTCCAGGAAATGGCCAGGTCGCGTCGTGACTTCGGAGAAACCAGGTTAAAAGCTCCGCTTATCCTGGTGATTTTTCAAGGAAACTGTCCCTGGTTCAACCGGACGGCATTTTCAAAATCTGGTTTAGATTTATTGCTATTGGTTCTGACTGCTACGAAGGTCCGATTTACTATTTCAAACGACGAAGATTCATACTTAATCGGATTTTTAGCGGCTTTAAGGATTTTCTGTTCTAGATTTTTTAACACGGTTTAAGATGAAAAATTATGGGATCAGATTGAAATTTAGCATCTGACACTTTCTCAATAAAGACATTAAAAAGTACTTATAAAAAATATTGTAATTTTTTTTTCCATGAATACATTCAAATTCTGTTGTTATTAATACGATCTCAGTTCAAATAAATTGGCCATAGCTTTTAAATTCCACAGAGTTCTTTCATACCTGCTATGATAATATTTTTACATAGAGTTTGTTGGGAAAAGACTAGCAGACATTTTTCAATACCTAAAGTTTTTTTTTAATATAGCGAATGTAGATACGAGGTGCAGTGTTATTATTTATTCTGTGGCAGGTACGCGGTTGAAGTCGAGAGGAGTTAGCGGATAGAAGTGGTTTTAGTTAAGCGATGGTTTAGATTTTTTCTTTTATATTAGACTTGCAGCGTAAGTTTTTTTTTTGCTTTAATGTTGACTAACATAATTTTTCATGACTCCATGACTCATTTTCCTTTGTGTAGAGAGCGGAAAGACGCCTTCGTCCAGCTGTGGGACACACACATGGCTAGTTAAGGCGGCCACTTGAAAATTTTTGTGTTTATTGATTCTCGTAATTTGTACAAGTAGGTATTTGTTGAAATAAATTTTATATCATTATATAAGTAAAGGTTTTGGTTCGTACCTAATTGATAATTGGCTGCATGTTTCGTTACCTATGCCTTGTTATGTTTTTTTTTCATGGCTGTCATGTTATTTTCCCGCCTCAGTGTACTTACTGTAATGCGTTAATAAATGTGTTTTATTATTCAGAATTCTTGTTTATCTTAACAATCCGCTGTAATTTTAAGTGGTTAAGGGCCCAGGCCCACGCGTGTGATAAACAAAGAGCATAGAATACAGTAAAGTAGTGTTTTTTCAAGTTGGACATTAGCGTCACCGCAACGTGTTTAAAAATGGAGTTCGGAAAGACAATGCATCTGGATAAGTTTGATGGAACCAATTTTAAACAGTGGAAATTTCAAATAAAGTGTGCCCTGCGTGCAAAAGGTTTGGATATCAATGTGACAAAACCAGCACCAGACGCGGCCAACGCCGCACAATGGAACAAGGATGATGGCATGGCCATGTTTATTTTAACATCGGCCATGGATTTAAAACAAGTAGCACTTATTGAAAACTGTGAAACAGCTCTGGAAGTGATGTCTAAATTAGAATCCATCTATGAACAGAAGTCAGATATGAATAACATGATGCTGCATGAACGTTTCTATCAGTACAAGATGTCTTCATCGGATAGCGTCGCTCAGCACATAGCCAAAGTAGAGAGCTTGGCTAAACAACTGAAAGAAAATGGAGAAGAAATCAGTGATACAGCAATCATAACCAAAATATTGAGTACACTGCCTCCAAAGTATAGGTCACTACGACAAGCTTGGATGTCTCTTGAGTCAAGTAAACAAACTATAATTAACTTGACAGCCCGTTTATTAGATGAGGAGGCTAGCTTGAATGTGGAAGATGAAAATGAAACGGCTTTATTAGTGTCAAAACAAAACATTAAGAAGAAAAGTAGTCACCCACCTGAAACAAACAAAGATTTAAGAAAAAAACAACATCATCGGTTTGTTTGTTACAACTGTGGAAAACGAGGCCATTTTGCAAAGGATTGTCGGGCTCCTAAACAAAAACATAACCAGAAAGAGAAAAATATGTTGGCCTTCAATGTAGAAAACTGTAACTATAGAGAAGAAGAGAGTGGCATATGGATATTAGACAGTGGTGCCTCAGCTCACATGTCGTATAAGCGTGAGAATTTTACAGAACTGTATGAGTATACAGGGCCTCCATTGAAGTTAGGAAATCAAGAATCCATTGAAGTATTGGGACAAGGAAATGTTTTAATTAACAAGTGTGTCAACGGTCAGTGGGAGACAAGTATCCTGAAAAATGTGCTATATGTGCCAAAATTAAGAAGAAATTTATTCTCAGAAGGAGTGGTATCAAGACAAGGCTATAGTATTGTAAAGAAACAAACTGATGCCTACATTTATAAAGACAACAAATTAGTGTTGTGTGCATCTTTGCAAAACAATAACTTATATGAGCTAAAAGTGAAAACTGTTCAAAACCCAGTGTGTAATGTAGTGCAAAAATTGGACCTTAAAACGTGGCATCAAAGACTAGGACATTTAAATGTGCAAGAAATACAGAAAATGTGCAAGAACAATGTGATCACTGGTGTGGATTTATCAGACTGTGACAAGTTTGTATGTGAGGGTTGTGCTTATGGAAAGCATGCTCGTCAACCTTTTCAGAAGTCAAGTAGAGGACCACTGCAACCAGGTGATATTGTTTACAGTGATGTTTGTGGCCCCTTCAATGTGCCATCAGTACAAGGTATGAAATATTTTGTCCTTTTTAAAGATGCTGCCACAAGTTTCAGATATGTGTATTTTATTAGAAACAAATGTGATGTGTTGAACTGTTTCAAGAAATATAATGCCAAAATAAAGAACTTCTTTTCCCATGGTGTACGCATATTACACACTGACAATGGGGGAGAATACATAAGTAAAGATTTCAAAGAATATCTAGACAATGAGGGTATTACTCATGAACTCACTGCACCCTACACGCCAGAACAAAATGGTCGTGCTGAGAGAGAAATCAGGACTATAGTGGAAAGTGCTCGATCCATGCTTTATGCCCGAGGTTTACCACTCTATTTATGGGCAGAAGCAATTAATTGTGCTGTTTACTTATTGAATCGCACATCTTCTAGCCAGACACCGAATATTACCCCTATGGAGTTATGGAGTGGTATTAAACCTAGTCTGGATCATGTCAGAATTTTTGGATGTGAAGGTTATGTCCATGTGCCGGATCAGCTAAGAACAAAACTTGATTGCAAAAGTCGAAAGATGATGTTAGTTGGATACGACAATACCAACTACAAGATGTTTGATCCACATACCAAAAGAATAACGTTATCACGAAATGTTATTTTCAATGAAAAGAGTACTCCAGATTTAAACGTAAATAGAGCTCAGATTCTTATCTGTGATGATGATGATAAGGATGAACAAGTACAAGAAACTGGTGAACAAGTACAAGAAACTGAAGACCCAGAGATAAACGCAAATGAAGAAAGTGGTGAAAGTGATACTAGTACATATTCAGCACTTGGAGAACAAGATGAGACTTTCGAACCATCACAAGAAATTGATTTTTCAAATATAGACCCTTTTAATATTACTTTGAGACCACGAAGACATCAGCTTCATGAGGCTAACTTGATGGAGTTTGATGTGCCTTTGACATATGATGAAGCAATCAGTGGTGAAGACTGTAAATTATGGTTAGAGGCTATTAAAGAAGAATTAGAAGCACACTCTTCTAACAACACCTGGAGTTATGTAGATAGAGGAAACCAGAGAACCATAACATCAAAATGGGTGTTTAACATTAAAAGAAACCAAGATGGTGAAGTAGAGAGATATAAGGCTCGCCTATGTGCCCGTGGTTTCACACAAGTTCAGGGAATAGACTATAATGAGATTTTTTCACCTACAACCAGATATGAGTCAATAAGAATAATGCTAGCACTCTCTGCTGAACATAATTGGGAAATAAGGCAGTTAGATGTTAAAACAGCTTTTTTGTATGGAGAACTTGAAGAAGAAATATTTATGGAAGTACCAGATGGAGTCAAGTCACCTAAAAATAAAATATGTAAATTGAATAAATCCCTGTATGGACTGAAACAGGCATCACGTTGTTGGAACAAGAAATTTACTGAATTCTTACTAAAGTTTGGTTTTGTTCAATCACAAGCAGATAATTGTGTATTTGTTGGTAATTTTCAGGGTTACAAAGCTTTGTTAATCTTATATGTAGACGATGCCTTGGTTATGTCTGAGTCAAAAAAGGTATTAGATGATATTGTGAGCTATTTAAAGAAAGGATTTAATATCAAAGAATTGAATCTGAGTCGGTTTGTTGGCTTAGAAATTTGTAAAACTAATGATTCTGTATGTATCAGTCAAAGACAGTATATTGAGCAGTTAATAAATAAATTCAATATGAGTACAGCTCATTCCTGTAATACACCTATTGATGTGAATGTTCAAATAACTAAAAATGAGGATAATGAACATATTAACTTTCCTTATAGGGAAGCCATAGGTTCATTATTGTTTTTATCAACTGCAAGTAGACCAGATATCTCCTATGGTGTAAATCTGTTAAGTAGATATATAAATAAACCAAGTGTTCAACATGTCTCACAACTTAAGAGAATAATCCGATATCTAATTAAAACTAAAGATTTATGTATTAAATATCAAGGCTGTGAGAAATTAATTGGATATTCTGATTCTGATTATGCCGGTGATTTAGACACTAGGAAGTCTACTACCGGGTACATTTTTATGCTAAATGGTGGTCCTATATCCTGGTGTAGTCAGAAACAGCCATGTGTTGCCTTATCGACAACTGAGGCTGAATTTATGGCTGGATGTGAGGCTGCAAAGAATCTTTTATGGTTGAGGCAGTTTTTTAAAGAAATTGATATTAGTCAGGATTGTACTACACTGTGTATTGACAATCAAAGTACAATAAAGCTAATAAATAACCCTGTTTTCTATAAGAAAACAAAACATATTGATATTAAATTTAATTTTATAAGAGAGAAGGTACAGCAAAAGTTAATTAATATTAAATATGTGCAAAGTTCTGAACAATTAGCTGATATTTTAACAAAAGCTTTACCTACTCTAAAGTTTGAACATATAAGAGATTTATTATTGTCATCTGTTTAATTAATACTAAGTTTGCTCTTATAGAAACATGCAATTACTGTAGAATAATGTCTTTCCTAGTTTTTATAAAATTTAGTGGGAGTGTTGAAATAAATTTTATATCATTATATAAGTAAAGTTTTTGGTTCGTACCTAATTGATAATTGGCTGCATGTTTCGTTACCTATGCCTTGTTATGTTTTTTTTTCATGGCTGTCATGTTATTTTCCCGCCTCAGTGTACTTACTGTAATGCGTTAATAAATGTGTTTTATTATTCAGAATTCTTGTTTATCTTAACAATCCGCTGTAATTTTAAGTGAGATGAGAGAGGCCTTTGCCCTGCAGTGGGACAGTACGGGCTAGAAAAAAATAATAATAATAATAATTTTAACCTTATTTCTAAATTGTGTGTATATTACTTCATTAGCCTTTATCCAACCCAACCGACCGTCTTAAATACCAACTATCAATCAATTTTACATTTAAATAACATTTATAACACTTAACATTTACATTTAAAAGTTCTACAAATTAGGAAAATAAGTAGGGTAAACATGTTCATGGTGTGGCAACACTTCCTATTCAATCGTTCTATCGCATGTGGCCATGCGTACTAGTTGTCTATAGTTTTCTCTATCTACGCAGGCCGCCATTGAATATCGAATCGAGTTAGGGATGTGACCTTAGCATCAAAAATCGATTTTTTAATCGATTATATTGCGTGATAATATAATCGATTAGTAAAAAATCGATTTTTTTAAATATTTATATGAAAATTGATGAATTGTCATTTCTTTGGTAACTCTATGAAATCGAAAAACTGACATGTAAGAAAGAATATTGTAACCATATATTTTTTAATAATAATACAAAATAACATAACATATCCGGTAAAGAAGTAGATTTTTTTTATCAAAATTACCAAAACAGACACAAAATTAGCAAAGCGTGATATAACGAATGAAAAAAAAATTACCCTTTAAAATTATTTTCAAACAATTTTTGTGTGTGATATCTATAATCGTTATTTTTTAATAGATTATTTCAGTTTAAAAAATCGACGGGAAAAAACCGATTTATATTTTGGAATAATCGATTTTAGTATAAATCGATTTTTTTTGACATCCCTAGAAAAAATCAGGTTAATACCATTGTACACATTTCTAGCGTAGTGTAAGCGAGACGGGCGCGCCGCTCACATCATAGATATAAGATGGTTTCGCTGCGCTTTTACCATAGTAGAAAACAGTCTTTCTACTATGCTTTTACATAATGCTGGTTCGTTCTACTCAGACAAAGATCGAGCGAAATTTTTCGTTCTTTAACCGGTTAATTGAACCAAACCCGAAATCATTTCGCTCTTTTGAGCAAAACCAGAAAAAATATGGGTTCTGGTAGAGCGAA